>VZRM01002792.1:118300-149205 GCA_013397955.1 Grantiella picta | reverse complement strand
TTCCTTCCTTCCTTCTTCCTTCCTTCCCTCCCTCCCTCCTGACCTGCAGGTTTCTCTTTATCCCACCTTTCAAGGCAGTTACTGCACAAATGTCACTGACTTGATTTTTTTCTCATTCCCCTAACAAAATATATATATTCTTCGTAACATATATATATGCATTTATATGTATATACACATGCACACGGGTGCGCATATATATATATACACACACACACACACATATGCCCCCACATGTATGACTCCTGGCATGCTACACTGCTTCAAAGAGAAAGAAGAGCCAAATACGATCCTCCTGGGAGACAGCAGTGTGCAGTGCCCTGTTTTGCTGCATCCATCTGCAGCTGCCTGTCCCTGGTGCGCAGCCCTGGGAGACGCTGGCATCAGAGGCGGCCACTCTGTTCCCAGCCCTGCTCCCACCTGCACTGCCACCCGTGGGCTCTCTTCTGCACTTTAGGAACACAGCCCAGCACTAAAATTCCTGCCCCAGGGGCGCCGGGGGTGCCACCACTGTGCCCTGCTGTGGGTGTCTCTTGGGCAGAGAGAGGGTGAAGGAGCCCCAGCCTCCCCTCTGCCTCTCTGACGTGGGGACAGTGTCACAGCCTGGCGCTGCAAAAGCCAACATCAAACCCGGCAGCCCCTTTTTAATTAGCTTTATTCCCTCTACGTCTCTGTTTTAATGTGCAGTTCCCAGATTCCTTCACAGTCAGCTCTCCCTTTTATGCCTTCTGGAAAGCAATAAATATAGCGCAGGGCTATAAATACGACTAGCAATGTCATGGTAACCATGGTAACTGTTAGGCTTCAAACACAGACGTGTGTAAGATTTATAGGAGGCTGCCCTTGACTTTACAGCCAGATGATCTGTCGTCTTTAAAATTACCCTGCTTGGAATTTGGATTTCTCACCTGACAAAATTGTTTTTTCTCCTTTTAAATACCTAACAAGTAACTGGAATGTTTGGGGCTTTTTCCCTTTCCTCTGCTCTCACAGAGAAGGACTGAAAATTTATACCTTCTTAGGATGCTGATTGCAATGATGCTTAAAAAACTTTTTCTTTTCAGATGAAAGGAGCAGCCATCCTTGCTCACCATCCATTGTAGCTGGTGTGTCTCACCTCCCTCTGTGAGGGATAGTTCAATTCACTGCAAAGATAAAATGAATGAATTCTGATTTTTTGTGCTCGGCAGAATATGAAAGTTTCAATTTCTTGAAAATAAATGAAACTACTGGAATTCAAAGAAGATTTAACCAGGGTCTGCCAACACCAATATAGTAAAAGGAGCTGCTCAGTTCCCCTGGAGTAACTTTTGACATAACTGGCAGGTGAAGCAGAGGAGGCTGAAGAACAATATGTGGCTTCATTTCTGGAAAACTCTGAACAAAAAATTCACATCTAGCAAGGTGGTCACTGTTCTTACACCTAAACGTAACAGAAGCTCCACATGTTTAGGAGTTTCATGGGATGCTCAAGGAAATCGTTTGTGCTAAATTTGTTGCTAAAGCACAATGCAAGTGGGACAAAACCAGAATTTTAAATGGAAATCTAGGACTAGCTTA
This sequence comes from Grantiella picta, assembly GCA_013397955.1. NCBI lineage: Eukaryota > Metazoa > Chordata > Aves > Passeriformes > Meliphagidae > Grantiella > Grantiella picta. The sequence continues at coordinate 147,645 of VZRM01002792.1, read as the reverse complement.
ATCTACAAATTGTATTATGTTGAAAAGCTACTTTAAAATTGCAGGACTCTCTTTGTGATAATATTGTCAGTTGACTGATAAACACCCTTACTGGTTTGGATTTAACTTTCCTTCAGACCATTTTGTCGTGGGAGTTCCAGTGCTTTTCAGTGTCTCTTGTCATAAACTATTTTGCAGAATAAGTTTTCTTTACTATAGAATTATGGCTGCCCCTATAAAAGAATAAATTATGTTATATATACATGTATATACATATATAAAATGTTATGTATAACTGAGCAACCTGGTGTAATGAAAGGTGTCACTGCCCACAGTAGGCAAATTGGAACTGGATGACTTTTAAAGGTTCTTTTCATGCTATGATTCCATGATTCCGTGATTCCACGGTTCCATGATTTATTACTCTGCCTTTGTGGGAACATTGAGATCAAAGTCTACAGAGATCCCTCAAGTGGTGGTAGGTATTGCAACACGTCAGGACCATGGCTGGGGAATGGCCCAGCACTCTCCTTAGTTAATGTGGACTGTGATAATTTCAGCTGGGGATATGAAACTCTGCAGAGGCAACATGCAAGCAGTTGGGTAGAGAGCCTTGTGAGGTCTGTCTCCCCATCAGTGCAGGAGAAGAGAATGGATTGTGTGTTTCTAGACAGTGGCTGGATGTGGGGAATGCTGTAAAATGGCTCTTGTTCTGTGACCTTCAGCAAGAAGAAACCTAGGTTCTGCTAGCTGAGCATGTGGTTCTAATGCATGGATGCTGGTTGGACAAAAATATGAATATGTCCCACTGTTTCACTCTCCCAGTGATAGTCCAGCTTGGACAACTTGGAGACAGATGCTGCAAAATGATGCAGCTCTCAGAAGGATTTGGGATGGCTTTTGGGAAGAAGGTAATGTACCACTGTTCCATAGTTTTGGCTTTGTTGGCAGCCCCTCAGGAACGAATTTGAGGAAGGAAACAACCAGCGGTGTACGAATGTTTCAGCTGTTGTGCAGAGTGGTTGTGCTGCAAACAGAAACTGCTATGAACTCCTGATGCTTCTCAGTCCACATGTTAATAGAAGTGTTTGAATATTACCCTGACTTCAGCGGGTTTCAGAAATTCCTTCCACAGATCTGTGGGGTATTATTGAGTCAGTCTCTGGACTGTCTCTGGAGTGTCAGTGCTACTTCTCTATTAAAATGCCTATCCTTGCCTCAACATCACCCAAAAGCTTTTTGTGACTGGAGGTGAATGTGGGTCCAGCACAAAATGCTGCCTGCACATATTTTGCTCATGTGTGCTAAAATATATAGCACTGAGGGAGAAGCCATGTGAGTCAGGCTATTTCTTTCCACTCCTTTGAGACTTGACAAAGGTCTGTGCTTACACAAATACACCTCAGAAATGTTCCTGTCTCCCAGCAGCGCATGAGGTGTGTGTGCTGCCTCCAGAGAAGCCATTGCCTCTGCAATTTTTTGCTGCTTTCAGCAGGAAGAAGGTTCAGCAATGCCCACCTCAAGCACCTGTGCTCCATCTGTCAGCAGCGAATGCTCTTGAACTGACAAAGTGCCACCAGTGAGATTCACGGCGCAGAGCAAGAGTCCCACTTTATCAGCCCACTGACCCGAAACCATTGCTATAGATTTTCAATGAGACCACGTTGGGGAGTTGAAATGACCGTGCTCCCCTTGATAAGCAAGGGCATGGAAAGGTGGCAAGGACACAAGAGATCGATAAGAGCTTTAAAACTGCTCTGTGCGGATATCGAGCCTTGATCTCGCGTGCAGTCACAGGGAAGCATTACAGCTATCCATTTTCCCATTTGCTCCAGTAGAATTTCTGATGCCAGCAAAGTCCTTTGTCTGCCGTGCCAGCCCTGGAGTCTGTGGATCAAGAATTTAGAGCATCTTGGTGGGCTTAGAGCTCAGCCATGGAGACAGTAGAACTACAGCATCGCAGAATGGTTTGGGTTGGAAGGAACATTTAAAAGTCATCTAACTTGACCCTCTGCCATTGACAGGCACATCTTCCACCAGAGCATGCTGCTCAGAGCCCCATCCAACCTGCTCCTGAATGTTTCCAGGGATGGGGCATCCTTCATATATCCATCATTACCTTCTTGACAAGTATCAAACCTGTTGCTAGTACTGAACTGCCAGGCTCTTCCATGTTTTTTCACTCTGACATCAGAACGTCTCCAGATTGCTCCAAGTTTTTTTACCTATGAGAAAACACTGGTATGGTCTTGAACTTTACAGCATGGACTTGTGTTAGAATAACCTCTCAGCCACAGAGCAATTATTCTGTCATACATTTTGAAACCTGCTTTCAGACAAAAGCAGAGTGATGGGTGATGCTGTGAACAACCTCAGGACAAAGAAGAGCACAGTAATTTCCAGGAGACCTCATATAACCACTTTCCAGGCCCTTTCCATTACATTTCCTTGAAAAGCAGAGCCAGTCTCGTACTTCTGTTCAGCTGACCTTGCCCAGATGATTTCCACTGGCTGAGGTTGAAAAACTTGCCAGTAGTGGGGGAAATACAAGAAAAGAGTGGTGGAGTATCTTTTCTTTCACACTCACAATTTCTATGGTTCCAGTCAGGCATTATAATTGTTCATGACATTTTTGTTTTCTTCTCTTTCCACAGAATCAGACTAGAAATTTGGGTTGATCTACAATTCCCCAAGTTCCTGCTTCATTGTGCAACTGGCTGTGAAGCATTTGTAACACTGACTGCTTGTTTTCAGTGGCTTCTGGAGTCCACTTTGTAGTTGCAGTAGGTTTACAAAGAGCCCACTGTTGGAGGTGGGAAGCTTGCGAATTCTGTCTTACCCTTCAGTGTAAGCAGCTGGCAAAAAGAGTGGCTGATTTCATGGTTAGGAACCCAGAGCTTGCCCCACCTTTCTCCTGCCACTTTTTCACTTTCACCAGGAGAACTCCAGGGTGGAATGAAACTTATTAGAAGATTCACACCTGGTCTTCCAGCTGCCCAAACAAGCAAAATGTTTCCTTCGATGTTAATGAGCTGCTGGCATAGACTGGAGCAGTGCATGTTTATTATCTGGTGCAAGAGGCCTGATCTGATACACTAGGACACATCTCATTATGTTTGTGCCACAAAACACCTGCCCCTCATCATCTTCTGACTGGTCATTACTCTGCTAGGAGAGACCTTTGATGTTGAAGGAAATTTCTGGCAGGGGCTGAGTTTTGTCATGTGGTCATGATACACAACACACAACACTCACACACACCAGCTGGCACAGCAGAAGCCAGGCTAGTCTGGGCAGTGCAAATTTTGAGCAATTCATATCAGGATCCACTTGACTCCAGCAGAAAATAGGCACTTGATTTTCAGAAGTGTTCAGGTACCTACTGAAGAGTGATTTTGCTTCTCAAATTGTGGTAAGCATTTCTTTGCATCTGCTGAAGCCAAGATCCTTTTAACAAACTATATGGCATGTCTGAAAAATACCTGACCCCAGCTTTGAAAAGGAAGGAGAGGATTGGTTTTCTCTGCTGAAAGCAGCAAACTCATTTCCCTGAAAGAGGAGACTTGTGGGAAGGGTTGCAAAACTTTTTGCAGCTACAGCAGAAGCAGAAGGAACTTCTCTGCAAGGGCTTTCTGGACCCCAGGATGCTTATGGGAGATGTGTGCAGGAGCTTCATGCTCCCCAGGGCATTGGCTCCAGGAACCACTTTCACACAGTGTTAATCCTTGCCTGAACACCTTATCCCATTACCCTTCATTACACTCTGCTTCAGTTTTATTTCAGGTATTAATATGGGCTGAAGCACTGCTATATTGATGATAATGATTATCTTCATAATAAACTGACTTGATCCAGGCAGACAGATGGAAGGAAAAGTGAGAAGAGAACTAAAAAAGGGCACACAGATGAATAGTTTGGAAGGGAGGAAAAAGCAGATGGTGGATGAATTCATTAGTTTAGAGCAACTGTATGTATCCCCTTCTTTCTTCCCAAGCTGCAGCTAAGTTTTGCTGCTCGTATTTGTAATCTTCCTCCCCCAGACTGGCAGCTCCGTTTCACGCTTGCTGTCCTTAAGAGCACAGTCCTTGGAGCATGCCTGCAGCAGTTCTGGTTTACCTGTAACAAAGCAAAGCCACAGCCAAGCCATCTTCCCAGCTCTGCAGTAAATCCAGGTGAGAATCCAAGGCATTACAAGGCATTACTTGCTGGTTTTAGCCATACTGAGAATGTTAGTTTGAAAATAGGACCATATGTTCTTTTGTTGCTCCAAAAGATTAGTGATCCACATAGGTACCAAGCTGGAAAGTTAAGGTCCCTCTGAACTTCTGAATTGAAGTTCAAAGAGACTGAACTGGGTTTTGCTTACAACAGCAGTCAATTAAAGACAAGCGCAGGGAGTGACAGGACAAGGGGAGATAGTTTCAAGCCAACAAAGAGTGGCTTCAGACTGGATATTGGGGAAAAAACACTCTTTGTGAGGGTAGAGAGGCACTGGCGCAGGGGAGAAGTTGTGGATGCCCCATCCCTGGAAGTGTTCATGGCCAGGTTGGATGGTGCTCTGAGCAACTTGGTCTGATGGAAGGTGTTCCTGCCCACGGCACGGGGATTGGACTGAATGATCTTTAAAAGTCCTTCCGAATCCACACCGTTCTGTGGTAAATATACTGCTTTCAAAACAATGATCCAGTTACTGCTGTCCCACACCAAGGGCTGCTGCAACCAGGCAGGATTTCCTGGAGCAGATGGATGAATCCTGACAACATCTCAGAGGTTTCAGACATGATTCTGCACTGGCCAACAGTTCTGTGGCAGAGACAATGCATGCATTGCAGTAGAAGGGGCTTCCAAGGTCCATTCATCCTGATGAGATGAATAGGATTTGTCAGGGAAGCCATACTCAGTCACTAGCAGAGGCTGTCTCCCTTTCCCAGCATGGATTGGCTTCCAAGGCACATCTTCCACTGTGGATTCACTTGCATACACAGAGGAGTCTGTCTTGCAGCTGCTTTGGAAAGCCTCAGCACACATTCCCCAGGGACTGGGACCCTCCCTTTTTGTGTTCCTGTCAAGCCAGTGCCAAATCACAGAGAGGACACTGGTCCCAAACCAAACGCAGGGGTGGACTGAGGCACACTGCATTAAATGCTAAGTCAGTAATTACGTTAATTGAGCTTTCAATCTGGCCCATAAATAGCTTTTACATCTTAGCATGATGATTTTACCTGTTGCTAATTTGACTAATTAATTTGACTAATTCTACGTGTTGTAGAACTGTTGGTATTGGGGAAACAAATGTTTAATTGAAAAGCTAATTGAAGAGCAGGCTGCGGTCAACATATGCAGCCGGATGAAACGGGTGCTTGCTGATTACTGAGTTTTCATCATTTTCAGTGGAGGAAGGCAGGCTTGGTAACCTTAAGAAAGAGATCTCGTGCTTGAGTGAGGAGCACGAGAGGTAAATAATTTCTGACTGACATAACTAAAACTGACTGGTTTTTACCAAGTCATCAGTGAAGTTTCCCTCTTCCCTACAGTGAGCAATTACAATATTAAGTCTCCACCTTGTTAAAAGGATTTCAGAATTTGTAGCTCAAAATGTTCAGAGTATTTAAATGTAAGTGCTGATGCCTAGCCAAACACTTTTATACTGGCCATAAAAGGTTACTTCGTGAGGATACTAACTATGTTACGATTGGATTGCATTTTCTAAGATGTTGATTGGAAGTACTTCAGGAAATTTTGTTTGGGGCTTTCATCAGAAGAATATAGGGATACTTTGTACATGTGTGCACTTGTATACCTTTCTTTCTTTGTACCATGCCGCACGTGTACACTCTCTATAATTAGCTGTAGCAATAAATTGTGCAGGCTATATTGCTTCTCCAGCTCTTAATATCCATCAAACCAATTACCAGGAGAACTCAAAAGAATGCTTATGCTGCAGTTTGCAGAATTTATGTTTTCAGGATGCCAGGGTAGGGAAGTGTGTGTTAAGCATTCACCTCGAGTACAGACGCAGTTGCTCACCAATATAAGCTGAGTAGCAGGGAAACCTCCCTCACCTGGAGCTGCTGCACCAATATTTGGTTATTGTCACTGGAGAGGGACGAGGCCCCAAGCCAAGGGCAGGTTTATGTGAACCTCATATAACAGCGTTTATATTGATGACTTTAGTCTGCCCAGTGTTTATAAAAGCCTGTCATTCAAAGAGCTCATTCTAATATGGAAAATTGGGCTGAATGTGAAGTTACAGCCAAGGATCTGCTCTTCCCACCTGCTCTTCAGAGTCTCAGCTGCAGAATGTGTTTCCATGGGGGGACCCTCAAAGCTGGCATGGCCACAGAAATTAAGAAGCTAAAAGTGAAGTGGGGAATAAATAAACTGCCGTGTTGCTGCAATGTGCCCCATTGGTGGGAGGGACTCCTGCTCTGCACAAAGACCTCTGTGAATTCTTCAGCTGACTCATGCCAGTTTCAGAAGAAGGTACTTCCCCATTGTATTTGTCTCCTCACCATTGTTACTTATTTATACCCACATTATGGGATCAGTACAACGTTGCTGAACCTAACTGGTTTAGTTGGATTTTTTTGCAGGTGGTTATCTGTAAGGAATAGAAATAAAATTAAAAGGGCCAGTTGAAAATCTGTGCTTTCTTTTGACCTTTTAAAACCCAAACTAAACCAATTTTTAAAAAATTTTTTTTTCTTGGAAAGTTTTGATATTTGACAGGATGTTCTTTCCGCCTAGAAAAAGAGTGTTTATCATGATAATTACCAACCAGCAAAGCAAACAGTGGTGGACAGAAATTCTGGTAGGGAGCTGGTAGCCCACAGGGAGACACTTTTTTTGCCTGTGCATGCTGCGACCCACATCCATGCCATCACAAAAGTGGCTGTGCATTATAGTGAATTTTTTCCCCATTCCTTCCTTTTTATTGGTGGAAATTGGCAGGGTTACAATCCACTGGGATGAGCAGACCACACCATGGATCTTCCTGGCCCCTGCTTTCTTTCCTGGCTGTGACACCACCACTTTCTGCCGGAAGACAGCCATGGAGTGCTCTCCTTGACATGGCAGTCCTTGAGACCTGTGGGGAGCATGTTTCACTGGACTCTGAAATTAGGTTCAAGCACTGCTCTCTGAGTATCTGTGCTTTACTTAAAAAGTTTGTAGAAAAGCTTGAGAGGTCACATTAAGGACACATCAGATAGCATCTAGGGGCTGAAGAAAATGCATTAAGATGAGATACTTACAGGAATCTGTCGGATTCACTTATCAAAACGGAGCCTGATCTGTGACATGACTGCAAAGTATTTTTGTGAGGAATTATTTCCGTGTACTGATCTTGCCTCTAATATAGCAGAGAAATGTTTTAAAAAATCAATTTCTGGAAGTATATGTCCATTCAAAATGAAAAAATAGGACATATTTAAATAGAAATGACAAATAACTAAATTACTACCTGATGTAAAACAGGGAAAAATACTTGTCCTCTCAACAATGTTTACAAGCTAGAAAAATTATTTTCCATGCTATTTGGAGCAACTAGAGTAAAAACTATCCAGGGCCATGAGTTCTGTTTGGAGCCTTTAGGTGTTATTTTCATGCTACCAGTAAAACAGAAGCTGCCTTCAACTGCAGAGATGCTTTTACTTTTCCAAGTAAAAGTGCACTCCAGTAACAGGAAAAAAAAAAGCTAGACCACCCTAATTGATACTGTTACAACACTGAGGGAATAAATTATATTGATTAAAAGCTTTGAGAAGGTTTTGTTTTTCAGTGCAATTTCTTTTAATATGAGATTCTTGAAAAGAATCTTCCAGAGTACAAAGGATGAAAAAGCTGTGTCCTGACTTTATGAAAAAAGGCAAACAACATGGAATAACACCTGTTGCTCATGGTATTATTACAAGATGTTTCAGCCTGCCTTCTAAGGCTGGAGTGCTTATTTGTTAAGATTTTTAGTGCCAAGTACAACATTAAAATACTCTTTCTTCAATTACTAGTAATGGGACCTGGGCATGAGGGTGGCTTAGAAAGCTTCAGGAGTCTCCCTTTCTTTTCATATTGGGACTGATGGAAGACATTGATCCTGCCAGGCATAGCTGATGTCACATTTTTGTGCCTCTGCATCATGGCGGGAGGCAGTAGTTATGATGTAGTTCCTTTGTGATTGTTTTCATAAATCACAGGAGGGAGGAGTGTTGGTCATGATTACTGATCAGGATAATAAAAAATTAGCAAATTTGATACAGAGGTTTTGGGTCATTTTCAATGCCACGTGTAATCCACACCGAAAACTGTTCAGGTAGCTCAGTTATGCTTTTGATGTCCAAATAGGAGCCTAACCCCTATTTAGTACAGAAGCCGTCATTAAGGGCTTTCTCAGCAATTCATCAGCCCCTTTATTTGTGATAGTTCTTTGAAGCTTGGTATTTCTGCAGCTCACACATCAACCTCTCAGGCACAAGGATGGCCATAATAAAAATAGAAGTGTAACAGGTCACGTTTCTACACTTTAGCCTAATGAGATAATTTAATGTGCTTTTAATGGCTATAGATCTCTCCCATCCTAAACATCCTCCCTAAACATAGATTTAACAATGTGAGATTTGAGGTAACAGAAGCCTCTGGTCTGGAGCTGTTACTTCTTTTTATAGCTTGCTTTTGCAACTCTGCAGATTGTAAAATTCAAGATTAGTTTGAGATTAGTTTGGATAAGCCTAAGTACATCACAGAGATATTTTTAATTGCTTCTTTCTGCTTTGCAAAGTCCATTGGTGTTCAGAAAAAAAAAAAAAAAGTGTAGCGAATTTGTATGTATTATTTGGGTAAAGATTTCAAACCTAATGCTTATAAAGAGTATTCATTGCAAAGCAACTTCTACTTGAAAAATCTTGCAGCTTTTTGGGGGATTCTGAGCCTTTGACAGGAATGAAGTATTTTTGTTTTATTCTGTTTTGATTTTGAACACATACTAGAAAAGATTTTATTATCAAAACGATATTTTACCATAATGGCGAGCCATCAACATCCATTCTATCTCTCTATTTAATTTACAGATGTTTAAGTGCACACAAGACGTTAAGTCTATGATTACTAAGCAGTTTTTAGATGTGTCCTTTGTAGCATAACCCTCGAAATTCCTGGTAACTTGCAGTTTTCTTGCATGATTGACAACTTTTTCCATGTATACATAAACAAATTATTTTATTATTTGTTCTAGAGGAATTTGCCATTTGCTTTGCTTGGTACTAGAAAAATGTGATCACAGTATCAAAACCAAAATACAATAATATTTCACAGCTATTTTTGCAGAGTGGTGAAGTCCTTGTCACAAGGACTTTTCATTTCGTGAAGGATTGATTCTAGAGGAGTTTCATTTTCTCTGTAAACTATGGCACAGAAGATGCACTGTGTACAGTTACAGAACATGCAATAAATATTAAATAACAGAAAACGGCTCTTAACTTTAGTAACACTTAATATCATTCTGAAGCTTTCAAGGACCTCTGCCATCCACATTCTATGTGTATTGCCCAGAAAAGAGTGACAGTTTTGTTTTCCTCAGCATTTATAATCTAAAATTAAAAAATAATAAGGTCATCATGTTAGCACTATAAACAAAGGGGTTTAGCAACTTTTCTCCAACCATTGTTCAACAGACAGGGCAAATGCAGAGTCACAACTGAAAACATTTCTGAAAAAGTTTCTCTGTGTGCAATTTCAGTTAAGGAAATGCCCCAAAGTCATTCAGATTAGCACTTTCATTGTCCTTCTTTGGCACAAGTTTAGAGCTGACCTAGTGTGTAGTAATAAGGCACAGACCACAGTGGAACTCTGGTCTTTGCACTGTGATATTAGGAGGTACTCATCACAGGAAAATTCACATCTGTGATTAAATTCTTCTACATTTCAGCTCTCTCCTGCCTTAAGTTGTCTTGAGGGAAGCCAGAACTGTACATTAATTAATTGAAAATTTACATATCATCCCTGGCCGAATTAATAATGTCCTTTTCCCATCTGGCTTCACGGTCAGGTGTTTGTCTAGATGCATGCAGGATTCACAGCTCAAGCTGGGTCTCATAGTGCTGAATGCTGATCAGACAGATAGCATGGGCAGTCTCTTCTCCAAATAGTTGATAACCTGGATATCAGACAGAGAATAGCACATAAACGGAGCAGATAAATGATCACAAAACAAAATGGGAGGGGCGAGTGTGGATAACATTGCCACGGTGCCGTAGCATAGTTTTAGCAAAACAGTTATTTTTGCACCAAAAACACACATAGTGTGAGCTCAGGGGTCTCTTGACATACTGCAACCCCCTTGTCAGGCATTTCTGCTACAACCTGGGCTTTTACATTAAGGATTCACCATTCAGTGACTCCAGCAGAATGAGGATGAACTCTTCCTATCCAAAAGTGACTCTTCACAGGTAAAGCATCACCTATTCCCATAACTCTGGTCTTGTCCTTGAGCAGCAGAGACATGCTGCTTCCAGATAAAATGCCAGGCTGCTACACAGGAAAAGAACTGGCTCATGCAGTGCAGATAAAAAGAGTCAGTCATTGACCAGCTGACACATTTTATTTTTTATTGGTTTTGAAAATGAAAACTAATGACTTTTTCTTTCGGTGTCGTTCAAATAATAAACCTCAAACACAGAAATCTTAATTCATTCTCTCTTCTCCACTTACTGACAAAGATGTCACACAGCTGTATCCATCAAAATGAAGACACCAGAAATTACAATCCATCTTCTCTGTCTCATTTCCAAAAATAACTATTTCTAACAAACTGAGGGAGAAACCAAGTGCATCTGCATTAATAAATTGGTCATCCAGAATATCAAACCAATCACTGATCTATGAATACTCCTTAGCAAAAAATGGTAAGGGTTAGAAAAACCATGCAAAAGTCATAGGCTAGTGGTATTTCTGCACCTGGATAACACTGAAAATGTGCAATCATTGATGGATAAATTGGAATTGAAAAATTATACAAATAATATGTGCTGTGAGCTGTCTTGCTTATCTAAGGAGCATCAAAAAAAGAAGAAAATCCAGAAAAATTACTACAATTTGAGTGTGTTTTAGTGTAAAAGTAAAGGAAAACATATAAAACTCAGTTTAACAGTGTGCTTTAGCAAAAGCAGGCCTTATAATGATAGACTTGAGAAAGTAGAGAAAATCTGCTTCAAACCACTCAGAAGAGATTTGTCTTCAGTTCCTGGGCCTTACTCTGAAGTGTAATCAATAGAAAGATGCCAGTGTGTCTGAAATTCCTAGAGCAAAACTTCAGTTGCTATAAATCAGTGCTGAATTCATCTGGCTGCTCTTTGTTGATAGCAGTGATGGCACAGTGATAATAAGAGACCAACAAGAACAGCACACAAGGTCAGTGTCAAAGGGGTGGAAAATGTCCAGGCATGAATAAATCTCAATTGTATTAATTGTAGAGTCATTTAGGCTGGAAAAGACCATCATTGTATCCAACCACTAACCCAGCACTGCCAAGCCCACCACCCAACCATGTGTCTTTGCCTTGCTCTTACTCAGTCTTGGCACCTTCTGGCCTGGGAACTGCTCTTCTAAACCAGCTCTGCAGCTGATAAAGTTCTGTTGCATTTTCTTGCTGTTGTCTGCAGAAAGTATTTGCATATATAAGTATTTGCATATAAAAGCACTTTATAAATACATTTATGAGGGAGCTGCTTCTCTGGTATGGAATTATGGATTGTTCCCATTCAACAAATCATGCAGAATTAATAAAAATGGACTTTATGAATGTGAACTGCAGAGCAAAATAAATAACGTTGGTATAAACAATTTGAGATTCCAGCTCTGGCATTGCTCACAGATCATATTTTTCAGAAGTCATTCATGATGTTATTCTTTTGATTTCAAAGGAAATGGTATTCCAGAGTCTGGTGTCATATTCTATAACTAGAAGAAATCCATTCCTTTAAGCTGCTTCAGGTTCTGGCAGCAAAATCTCCAATCACTTCTAAAATCTTTGCATTCATCTATATATGAGGAAGGAAATCTTCATATTCTACCCTTCTGTTTTCAGGATAGACTAACCAACACTAATGGGAAAAAGCATATCCTTAGTATCAATAAGGTCATGAAATTTTTGTTCCACTATAGCCATGTTAGCTCCAATTCAGAGGGACTACTCAGGAATTTCATATGATACATATTTTCATACAACTTGCTGGGTCAAAGCTATGTGCCAAATATTCAAAACCTGTCCTTACTCAATCTAGCCTGTGGCAACAAATTAATTATGGAAACCAAAAAAGGCAAATGTACAAAACAATGTCCATTCAACAAATCAGAAACATCCAATTAGGAACAGAAATGCAGTGCTGCCACAAGGGTGATGACACATATGATAAAGATGAAACAAATTATTTTCTACCTGTAGCCGGAAGAAGAGTATGTGGAAACAATATTCGCACTGTTTCCTGTCTGGCTTTCAATTGCAAAATATTATCCTTACAGGTGTACTAATGAGAATTCCTGTTTATTACATGACTGCTTGGGGATCATTCCTGATCCTGATGTCTGTCATTCAAAACTTGTGCTGTTCCTCTTTCTGAGCAAAGATCACCTTACAGCTGGGAAGTCATGCGATGTTTGCTGATAAGGGCCATCACAGCTGGCCCCGGAAGATCTACTGGGTCTGGCCCAGCTGAGGATAGTTGCTTCTCTTCCTGATGGGGTGAACAATTTAACAACAGGGGGAAGGTCACCTAGTCCTCCTGGGAGCCTGTCAGAGAGGAGAGTGAGTGGTGACAACACTCTTTTGGGGATACACTTTGGAAAAACAGCGGAGCAGGGTGTGGTTGAGAAGGCAGCTTTCCATTGAGTGGGCTGATGAAAGGGATTTGATAAGGTGAATTTATTTTCCTTGGACAAATGATACCGTGTGGTCAAAGGGAAGAGTTTGGACAGGTTTGTTTGGACTCAGCTGAGCTGGAGAGTATCTTTCAACACATAACATTGCAAGTTTCTTTTACCTGGCAGTTCTCGTGAAGAAAATAACTATTTTTCCCTGACCCTCAGGAGGTATGTAGGCAGCTGAGAAAGTTTCATAGCCAGAATTTCTTCATTTCTCTCTTAGCTTCTCCTCTGTGTTTCCCTAACATGGGAAAAAGCCTTCTGACTTTGGAAATTTAGGGTTACAGTGCCATAACCACTTCCATTCTATCTTAAGGCACCTCAAAATAAACTAGGAAGGAGGTAAGGCAATATATTGGATTGGAAGTGGACCCTGAATTTCAAAATTAAGTAAGAAAATACTAACTAATTAAATAACATAGAGAGAGAGGCTTGTCCTGAAGGACATGAGAAGCGTCATGCCAAAGCATATTATGTTCTCAAAGAGTAATTGAGGAAATAATTTCTAATAGTCCATCCTGAGAAGCAACAGAAACTCTGGCTCAGCTGGGGATATTACAGACATTTCCAAGCAGAGGAAATTTGGGCTTTTTAAAAAATATTATATATATGTACATTATATAGATAAAATATACAATATAATTTGATTGTATATGACACATTGCTTTATTGTAAACATATACATATGTTTTATTATGCACATGTTATATGCAGCATCATACATTTAGATTACAATAGATATTATTTCTTGTTTGTTCAAACCGCTGGTAAATAATCAATACTTGAAATTTGCAAGTAGCAAAGCTGTTTTAAGGTCTTGGGGGCATTTTATGCATTAAAAAAAAGAAACAGCTTTTTGCAAACTTCTAGTGTTACATGCACAGTAGAGCTAAAGGTAAATATTCCTCTCCTCCCAAGGGCAGCACAAATAGTCTCAAGCTGCACTATAACAGGGGGACCATCCACCTGCACTGAGTATCCATCTGCTTCTCTGTTCGTTTCTTAGTGACTGAAATTGGAGGTTTAGGCAGTTTTGGCAGCTCTGCAAGTAAACAGCATTAAGAAACTAAAAGTAAATTGTGACAAAATAGGTATGTCGGCTGAATGTGGGCTCTCTGCAGATGAAATCAGTACTTCTGCCAGGTCCTTGTGGAGCTATTGCCAACTGCATTGTAAGCCTGCTTCCAACCCCTGGAGACCACAAAATCAAGTAACCCATGTGATTTAAGACTTTCACACATGCTAGGCATTATGGAGTTACTATTAGAAATCCTCTTGCTCACTCCAAAGGGCTTGTTGGTGATGGACATTCTGTAGCTGGTAATTGTGCTACAATATCTGAACAGCTCTTCATCACCATCCTGAGCTACCAGCTATGGTAGCTATCAGCTACTGGCTCTGAGCGAGGGCTTGATTCATGTGAGGATTTAGGTGCTGTCAGGAAGTTCCCATCTCTAACCAGGTGACTACCCAGACCATTTCTTTGGAGAAGGGGCTGATATGACCGCATGTCTCTTCAAATAAAGCACAATGCAGTGCCTGTAACCCCACCTTTCCCACCGAATACTCTATCTTGGATATTTGGCATACCATAAGTTAGGAAGAAAGCAGGGTTCAGCCTCCATATATTCCCTAATGGATCTTGAATTCGTCTTACACCTTGCAATTCATGAACCTGGTTGCCCTGGAGGGCAGGCAGGTTATAGGCACCCTGGCCTAGAGCCACAAAGTACTTAGAAGGTGGCACCTGGAGCTGCTAGTAAGGCAGGGAATTGAACTAAACACACCAGTTGGATTACTTTTGCCTTCCCACATTTCAAACTGCTTTTACTATCATTTCAGTGTTTACCAATATCTTTCCAAGCAGTTTGTAGTACTGATAAGCTCAGCCTTGCACTCAGCAGCTGCTGCTGAGAGCAGCCTGTGCTCTCAGGCACATGTCCACGGCACACCTCACCAAGGGACAAAGATATATGCTGTCACTTTGGTGTTCAGTTATACAGCTCTTTCCCATCTCCATCTGCACAGCTGAGGAGGACTGAGACCAAAGGTGATGAGAAAGGGAAAACAGTAATTTGGCGGGGGAAAACATAGGAAGACCTTCCAAGCTGCTGCGACACAAATTATTCCAGCTGGGGCATGATGGGACATTAAGCAGTAAGATGTGTCAGGTGGGGTATCAGGTGGAATGACATCTCTTCAAAGGGAAACAATCCATGTATGAACAGTGTAGTAAAATGGAAAGGTGAGTACCAAAACCCCCAACATACAGTAGATGAGAAATTTAAGGAATGTGTTGATAAACAGAGGGTCATGCATTTGAAAAGGGCTGAGGGTGAGATGAAGAATGCAAAGGCTAGAGCTTTCTTCCTTCAGTGAAAGTGGAGCTGCTGTTGCCTGACTTCTGTTCTCTGCCAGACTAAGGTGTCCTAAAAATTACACTCTCTATCTGAGAGCTACATTTATTGCTTTTTTTGGGAAAGAAATCCCATATGTCTGATGAGGTCTATGATTTCTCATGTCAGTCGGGGCTTCCACTGAAGCCCTGTATCAGCATTTTTGAAGATGAAGCTAAAATCAAGAAGCTTGCATAAATCAAAAGTTTCAGAGGTTTCCATCTGAAAGCTCTCTACTTTTCTTTCTGATTGTTATGCTTAATGCTTTTAAGAAGAATGTTGAATGAACAAGGAAAGTGGAGACTCACATGAAATCACCTTCTTTCAGGAGCCCAGAATTTAAGATGCACAACATAAGACAATATTAAACTTTCATGAAATGTGTTCATTAAAACGACTCAGTTCCTTTTGTAAATAACTAGCTACTTCACCATCTGACGTCTTCACAAGACTCTTCACAATCTGATGTCTTTGTAAACCTTGACAGTCCCTTCCATTCCTTCTCTGTATTTGAGGGAATATGTATATGGTCCTTCTCAAATAACTTAATATTCCTCAATCCCTATAAATATTAACAGGCAGACTTTGTAGAGCAGAAGATGAAATGTTTACCATTCACATCAAAGTTAGTCAATTCATGACCCATTTAGGTTGAATCCCTGTCGGGGGTGTAGGGGAAGGAAGAAAAGGATGAGGTAGAAAACAGTCCTCTATGAACATCGTTTGAGCACATGTTTATGGCAATACCTTTGTTGCCTACACGAATGTATTTGCATATCCATAAGTAATAAGAATTAAGACATGGGCTTTGTTTGAACTCGACTTGATTTTCCTTTGACAGGTAGGTCTTGGTTTGCATGCCATGTTCGGTGTTATTTGAATCCGCAAATCACTTCACCAAAATAGCTTAATAACTGCTTTCTGAGTGCCTTCAAGTTCAGACCTTGAACAGAAATAAATTCTCAAAGATAAATTTTCTTTCCTGAATCTCGGTATTTCAGGGAGAGCAAATTAAATGTTTAGTGGTATTTCTCACGTTCTGGCGGCTCTGAGACTCGCCTGGGGCAGGGCAATGTGTCTGATATGCGAATGGGAGGACACTGAGCAAGTCCCTGCATCTCTTTGGGATTTTTCTCCCACAGTCATAGGATGGGAATAATACTGACAGCTGTAATAACTGTTGAGACCAAACAGGGCAAATGTTTAAGAATAAACCAAGTATATGTTGCAGAAAGAACAGTCATGCTACTTTGCCATTCATGTTGCACTTGAAGCAAGTAAATAAACGGCCCAAAATGCGAAAACAGAATAAAAACCAGAAGAGAAAGACTTCAGTGCTTCCAAGACAAAGATATGGGGTTTTTTTTCAGCCTTTGACAATACACCTTACAGTCTGCATCTGCTTTTATCATTCAACTTGTAAGTACAGTGCAAACATACGATATATTAACGATTCTGCTCTCTCCAAAGCACCTTTCCCAGCAAATTCAAATAGTATTTGAGGTATCTAGATTAAAAAATACACCAAAGAATTACAAATACATCATCTTATAAATACTCCCAGTTTAACAGTTTATGAAGAAAACTTTTGCTATGATTCAGATTTCAATTTTGTTAAGATGGGTGTTAACTAAAATCATCTACTTGTAGGCATTTAAAAACACCTACCAACGTGGGCAGCAGCTTTTTCTTTTGAAACCACTGAAATTTGAAACCTTTAACACCTAATTTTGCGAAGGAAAATTCAATTCCCTGCATTATTCATAAATTCTAAGCCTGAGTCTTGCAAATGACGCTATTTTGTGAGGAGTGACAATATACACATTCTTGGAAACTTTGAGGAGAAGCAGACATAGAGGCACTCCAAATCCAGATTCATGCCTTTGCCTCATTTTCCACTACTGATAGAAATTAAATCATTTACTTCTCTCTCCAAAGTTAATGAAGGGCAGTTACTACCTGAGAGCATTGGTGCCTGGTAAGAGTTATGGAGAGGTGCAGAAACACACACCATGATTGATAGGTCTTATTGTTGAATAATAGTGTGATTTTATAGCAAAAATATACCTGGCATTCATGCCATAGTAACAGACCTAACTGGAGTGTTTCATCATGCCCAGTATCTCACCTTGCAATGACAGTCATTAAGTGCAAGGAAAGAGCTTTCCTATTCTTTCCAAGTGAAAATGGTTCTAAGAAAAGACAACGTATTCCTGGAAATAAAATAACACAGTTGCGGTCCTGATAACCATCCTCTAACAGTCCTGAGTTGGATGATGACAATTTTCATTTTCTACAATAAATTTAAGGGGTAATCCTGCTAGCACTACTCATTTTCTTTTTGCTAGCAGGAAAGTATTGTCATGAAACTTTCTTTCTTGGCTGCCTTGAGTCCCTTGTGACATCAGAAGGCAGTGAGTATCACACTGAGGCATGATTACAAGGAAGGTGGATGGTAGAAACATCTTGTTTGATGAGCAGTTGCCAGTTTGCAGTTGAGGTATTGGGCTGATGGAGGTGTCTGTGCTCTGGCTCATCTTATCTTCCAAAATTAATCAGTGGTGCCAAGACAGTGCTGAGGATACATGTCAGTGGCAGTAGTTATGCTTCCTGCGGCACCAGTCCTGAAGCACCTTGAGTGGTGTGAGCAGAACATCTGGAGAAAGCTTTTGGGTGCAGTGAGCTGCCTGAAGTCCAGGATGCTCCTGCTGCCTGCAGAAAACTCTTCCAATTCAGGATAAAAGCTCCACTTTGCTCCTCAGTACGGTGAAATAGACAAAAGGGCTGGAGCCTGGTTATTCCCTGGAGTAACCAGAATACCTGATTCCACTACACTTGCCTCCTTTAATATTAACGCTTTGCATTTTCTCTCCCATTCCTTACCTGTTCTTTTGCCCTTCTTTCATCCATAATCAGAACCTCTATAAAGTGGATGAATAAATCTGGTCAGTACTTGGTTTAGGATAGAATTCAACAACCCTCGTATCCATGTTCTTTATATTCATTACTTTCAAATTCCTTTACCATGGAGGAGCTATGTAGATTGAGTTTCTGGGAACTCATGCCTGAGGGTCTGAAGAGACACTGAGCTAGTACTGTGTGTATTAACCTTTATTTTTTATTCTGGGGGTTTTTGTTGGGTTTTTTTGGGGGTGTTTTTTTGTTTGTTTGTTTGTTTTTTAAGTTGGCATTTAATATTCATTCCACTTTAGGACCAAAATGAACCACTAAGAACCACTTAACTCTTTACTCCCATTGATACTGTCTTGTCTTTTTGACAGGCTGCTGTTGCCTTTCAACCCTTCCAAGGCCCTGGTTCTTCTTCCAGTCAGGAACTACTGAAGACCTTCAGGATTTTTAAGGCTTAAAATCTAGATTCATATCTTGACTGGACCCTGGTTTTCTGGTAGCAGAGTAAAATATCTGTGTAAATTATTATCTCTCTGGTAGCTGTAGGGGTTTTGCTGATCCTTTGATCTGATCATATCAAGCCTTCTACTGATTCAGGTGTCTCTGATTCCTACTGTCATGAGATTCCTGTTCATGGCCAGGGTCTCTGGAATATTCACAGAAAAATCGGATTGCAATTACTGAAAGAAGACACTTCCTTTTAAAACCCTGAGGTATTATAAAGGGCTAGGTATCAGGTATATGTGTTTATGCTGAAACTGTTTTAAGAACCAATGTTTTGAAGCAGCTGCTCTACTCAGACTGTTGGGTAGTGGGTGTTAAACTTCTGATAGCTGAGAATGAGTTATCACAGGCGATTCTACAAACCCTTGTGACACATCTGCCAATACACAGGATTATATATCCTCTGGGCCAAGCTGTGCTTCTGCCCCTTCAGGAGCACAACAGTGGTTGACCCTAGAGCAGATTGTGAAATATAAATGTGTAGCACTGTGATTCTTGTAGAACTGAATGTGGTCCTTCTGAGAATGGAAGAAGGAATCACATGTATAGAACTATTACATAAACTGAACATTTTCCTTAATATTTCTACTGTCTTCCAGGTATTCTAAATCTAAAAAAGTCAATTCAAAGAAGAAGTGTACCTAAAAAAATCCTACTCTGTGCTACTTGATGCTGGTGTATTTTGTACTAAACCTAGCAGGGCACAAGGTGAGGCTGAAAACTGTGTAGATTTTTCTCCACCCTTCTTCTTCTGTCTTATTCCCCAACACTCATCGATGAGAACTGGCAGGGACAGTACATAATCACTATATATTTCACAGAATAAGCATTTTTTTAAATGAAGAACCAAATTTCAGTAGAGACAAATTATCTTTGTTTTCTCCTCTCATTCCAAACATTGTAAATTACCTTCTTGAACAAATGAGATTACTGGAGTAGATAAGGAAGATTTGTTTACACTTTGGAAACACCTCTGGAACTCTCTCTGATCAAGTCAAAGGTGTACCCTCCTCTTGAAATGCACAGCTTGGCAAGTCACAGTACAACAAAATGCATTACAAAAAGCTGAGAGAGGCCTTATATTTGCGGCTGTTTCTAGAGGAGAAAAGTCTATTCTGCTTTGTGTCAAACCTCAGGTCTCTTATGAAGTATATCCTTTTTTTTTTCCTCTGTTGGTTGATAGCTAAACTGATCTGTCAAGACTTTATGATTTACCCTCTTCTTGATACTTAGACTGCATAAGTCACCCTCACAGGGCAATGGGTCGTAGTTGGCTGCCAACCCAAGTGCTCTGTAGCTGCGATGGCAGCTCTCACTTTGCCTACGCTTTGACTTGAGTGGTGATGGCCTGTCACCTCTATACAAATGAATGTATAAATACCTCTGGGCTCCATTCATGGAGAGATATGGACCTGTTGGAATGGGTCCAGAGGAGACCAGAAAGATGCTCAAAGGGCTGGAGCACCTCTTCTACGAAGACACTCTGAGAAACAGTTGGGTTTGCTCATCCTGGAGACAAAAAGGCTCCAGGGAGACCTTAGAGCACTTCCTGGTACCTAAGAGAGTTACAGTAGAGCTGGAGAGGGACTTCAGAGCATGTAAATGAAGGATGAGGGTTAAGGGATTTAAACTAAGAGAAGGTAGATTTACACTGGATATAAGAAGGATAGCTCTCATTATGAGAGTGGTGAAACACTGCCATGGGTTGCCCAGAGGAACTATGGGTACTTGGAAATGTTCAAGGCCAGCCTGGATGGGGCTCTAAGCAACCTGGTCTAGTGGAAGATGTTCCAGCCCACAGCAGGGGTTTGGAAAGAGATGATCTCTAAGGTCCTTTCCAATCCAAATGATTCCATGATTCTGTGATTCATCATCATACTCTTGTTCAGGGTGGCGTAAAATCCCCACCCGGTAATGAGCTGGATTGATCCTCCTTTTCCCCAAAAGAGGAGACAGTCAAATGCATATCCTTTATTTAAAGAGAGCTGCTGGATCAAGTCAGAGTAAACAGCCATTGACTTTCCTTGTCTCTGATTAACCGAAGCAGCCATCCTTCCTGTTAGACAAGGCTTTCTGTTGCCTGTAATTTCCACAGAAAATTAAATACTTTAAAAAATGTGGGAACCCCTGTGCTGTCAAGACCCCATACGTTGCTCTGCTCATCCTGGGAGCACCCATGGCCCTGGCTCTACGTCTGAGCAAGATTGGCTGTAGAGCCATAGAGGTTGTGCAGCTGGCTCGCACTGATAACAGGGCAAGAGTGGGAATACAACCTTCCCAAATCTACACATCGGAGCTGCAAATAGCAATGCAATGGGCAGTAAATCTGGAATGGTCTGTAGAAACTCTTATTCTGGCCCCTGTCCTTCCATTGTAATGTCTCATTAAAAAAAAAAAAAAGAAAAAGTCAATGCTGGTTCAACCGTCACTCATATAGTTCCTTGAAGCAGGAAGGAAGCACTGGGGATGGCTTTCCTGATGTCCTGTTGTCAGCACTCATTGACAGAATGAGGTTATACTCAAACAGTACCTTCTAAAGAACTTATTGGTCCAGCTACATTTCTAGTTGTTAAATCCCCAGACTTCACAAGCAACTTTTCTGGAGCTCCATTCCTCATGCCTAATGGAAAATCTGCTTTGCCAGAAGAGTGGGCAGGTTAATATCAAAACTTGTAAAATGAAGCAGTTACCCTGAATGCTCTTGTGAGTGTAATGCCACATTTCCCCACCGAACTACATGACCTCCTTGATGTAAGATTACCCAACTGACAGATTAGTTCAGGTTCCAAATTCCTGACCCACCATTATGATTTGTGCACCTAATTCTCAGCCACTGCACAGGATGCTGTTTGACTTAACAAAAATGACAAGTGACAGAGCAATTAAACTCAGAAATTTCATCCTTTCTTAATAACCTACTTTCTAGAGAGCTGTCCTACGAACTTCAAATTAATTTTAAACTTCAGGCGCTGTACTTCTGCATGCTGATCTTGTAAGGCTGAGCACACAGAAACAGAGAAATTCATCTTGGCATTTGTTCTGATGTAAGCCTTGCTGCTCAGAGGCATCACAGTTGCCTTTGAGCTCTGTAGTGGAGTTATGAGTAAGAAGACGAGCACAAAGGGGGAAGCTCCTGTGCAGGAAAGAGGTAGAGCGGGCAGGGGGTGATCAAGTCCTTGGCTGACATAAACACAACTCATTTTCAATTAATGGGAAGTGATTTTCTTGCTAAAGGGCTTTTAAAATTACTCCTGCACTGGAGAAAAAAGAAAAGTGCTAGACACTGGCTGATATCTCTGACAACTGTTTGTTCCTTAATGCTGGCAGGTGAGGTTCTCCAGAGCTTCTCCTAGTCCTTCAAAGTCTTGTGCAAACTGAGACTTCTAAAGACTTTTTGCAGCAAATCACTACTGCAAATGACTGATAGTTTGGACCTGCAACCATGAGATGACAAGCATTGGAACTGGACTGGGAGGCAAAGACATGAATGGTGAGATGGCACAAGTGTGCATCTCTTGGCCCTTCCCTGGAGCAGCACCTGAGAGGCAGAAGAAGGACTGGTACTGGGAGTTTGGCTAGGAAAAAATGCTCAGCCCTCAAAGCTACCAGATCTGGAAGGGTGTCCGCATGGTGTTATAAGGATGCTCCATTTGGTCCACCTGGGTACAGGGGTGGACTGCTCTCATCCTGTTCTCCTGAGGCCATAACCGGGCACCACTCAAATGGTGACAGCAGAGCTGTGGGTTTTATTCACTCTCTTGCTCCAGCTGTGATGCCCAAGGGCAGGGCAGACTGGCAGCTATCCCCAGACAGCCCCACTGCAGAGCTTATTATCCCTTTTCACATCTCTTAGCCCTTCCTTTTACCACCCTTGTACCTTCTTATGTCCACCTCAATTTCCTCAGAAATCAACAAACTCAAATTACTTTTTCCCCCTAGCCAACAAATTGGATATTTCTGATTCAGTTACCTGTCTGATGTGATATACCTGATAGAGTTACAGGAGTTTGGCAGATTTTCAAGGCCATCTTTCCACAAAGATCCTTAGCTCTCCCCCCAGTTATCTGTGGAGTTTGGCCATGTCTCACACAACTTCCCCTCAGCTGCCTGTGATATCTGTCCATCCATCCTTCTTGGCACCACCTGTCAGTGTCTCATGCTGCTATTTCTTGTGGAATGACAAAATAATTGGGGTTGGAAAGGACCCATCTAGTCTGACCACCCGTCAATAAGCAAGGCTATTCTCAACTAGATCAGGTTGCTCAGCACACCATCCAACCTGACTTTGAATGTTTCCAGGCATGGGGCATCTACACGTCCAACAGTTCCCTCACATCATGTCCAACATATTTCCATGTCCTGCTTAATCAGAGTCCAGCCAGTGCTCTCATCATTTGCCTGCATGTCTAACAGTGATTTTTAGTGTAGGTCTTATACAATGAGTCTAAATAGCTCAGTAAGGATGCTTGACTGCTCATCCTTAGAGATCAGACTAAAACACACTTAGAAGTTTGTGTTTTCCCTTTAGGATGAAGAGGTCCAGGAATACATTGATGGATTACATGATCAGAAGGATTTACTCAAGTCGTGAATGCTGCTGGCCTGTAACTTAGGATGCAATTGCAACATGAACAAATACAATCAAGTAAAACACTATCAAAGTACCATCTGTGGCTTGCACAGGACACAAGATTCATGCCCTTTGCTTTAAAATTTCACTAATACATCAAAATTACTTGGCTGCCTTTTGGCACAGGGCAAAAACTGAATACACTTTTTAAGACAACATTTAAAGCAAGAAAAATGATGGAATGGGAATGACTAACTCTGAATACTAAAATAGCATCCCACTGAGTATGAATGTTACCTGAAGAGAGAGTGCAGTTCAACATGTTTGTACAGGAATTCAGAAAACTAACATAAATTGAAAACACATGAAGATATACTGGGGGAAATCTTGCACAGCTTGGTTAGAAGCTAAAATGTAATTCACCAAAATAAAGGAGGCAAGCTAAATTCCTGTGAGTTGATACGAAAATTATATATAAATAGCAGGGTTTCAATTTTAGCTAAATTGGTACATCTTTTTGTAGGACAACCCTTCCTCCTAGACCTGCAACACAGCCTACATCTGAAACTGCCGACAATTTTTTGTTTCATTCTTATTCTTTCAAAGGCTCTGTGGAAAAGCAGAGTTCATTCTTAATGTACCTGAGCAGTAAAAAATTTGAGTTCAAATAGTCTTCACATAGAGGGTGTGCCCTGATTCGAGGTTTTAAGCCAAGAGATAAAGGGTAATGGAGAAAAATGGGCTGCAGTGCACATCTTGCTCTCAGATGTTGTGGACTTCCTGCCTGGGGTGCTGGTTTTAGGCCCACACCAGAAAAAATACAGGGAGGGCATTTCCCCTTAGGTGCAAATTCTGGTCTGTTCATCTCTTCCTGTGCAGTAATTATGAATTTGCTGTTATCCTTATGGACATGGTATCCTCATTAATAGGAAGATGCCAGAAATTTTAAGAAAACTGAAAAAAAAAAAAGAAAAAACACCCCAATATTCGAGGTACATAAGCTCCTCAAATGTGCTAGGGGAACAGCTTTCTAAGTTACTGCTGATGCATACTACCTGCCTACACTCACTCAGCTGAGCTTGCCTGCCTGTACACTTCATTATGCAAATTTAATTTGCTGTCAGAGAGCTGCAAGATCGTTTCCCCAAACTTACGTGTATCATACTCTATCAGCAGACTTGTTTGTGTGTGTATGTGTAAACGCACAGAAATAGTTTGTGTTTTATTTTGCTAGAAAGCATCTATCTCATGCTGAAAAACAGAAAGCTGGTTCCTCACTCCTTAAGGAGTGAATAATTTAGATTATCCTCTGCGTTGCAAGGTGTGTTGCTCATTGTGTTCACACCCCTCTTTGTTCCCATTCCCTGCAAATCTTCTCCATGGTGAAGACTTTTTTTGTGTCACTGGCAAATAAAGGATTTTCATACCTGTAGCAGCAATGTGACATGTTAGAAATAGGTCTACTCCCTCTCTGTGGGTTTTAACTTGTGTATTGTGCTTCAATCCTTTCATGTCAGATAAGAAACTGGTCTTTGCGTTTAGCCTACTGAGTGTTTAATAAGAAATAGCAGCTCCCACCACATGTCCCTGTGGCCAAAAGAGTCCATTTGAGGGAAGGTTTGGGTACAGCCTTGTTCACTAAGCTGGTCTTCCCTTGAGCTGAAGTGGAATGCTGTTATCTTACATTGGCATAACAGATGGTGCATTTTCCTGTGACTAATTAGCTATGCAGTGCCTCGCCTGCAAAGAGTGAGAGGAAATCCTTGATGCCTCTCTGCTACTATCTCTTCCTCCCAGGTCTCAGTAACATTCCACCACAGACTGTAGTAATTTTTCCAGCAGAGTCCAGCACAAAGTTTCTGACCTGTTTCAGGACTTCAGGAATTTGAGAGATAGCTACTCATGAGAGTCTTGTTTGGGCTGCTGTTCCACTCAGGAGGACTTGGCCTCCCAGCCTGGCTGCTGCGAAGACAGGTTTACATAATCCCAGAGTGGGTGGGATTGGAAGGGATCTTTAAAGGCCACCTCATTCCAATGCCCCTGCCATGCACAGGGACACCCTCCACTTGATCAATTTGCTCAGACCAGTGACTGTGAGTGTTTTCAAGGGCGGGACATTCACCACCTCTCATGGCACCCCTGCAGCCTGGCCAGTGACTGAGGTGGAGTCTCACATCAGGTCAGGGATGCTGCTGCCTTCCTAGCCCCTAGGGAGTTTTCTGGATGTGATGGTGGCCTGATTAGACCCCCTCAGATATCAGAGAAACTGATCTTTATATATGCTGTAAATCTAGATGTAAATCTAGATTTCAAGAGGCTTTAGTACTACAGCTGAGGACCCTGGTCTAGTAAAAGGTGTCCTTGCCCATGGTAGTGGGGTTGGAACAAGATGGTTTTTAAAGTCACTTACAACCCAAATAATTCTGTGATTCTACAACACAGCAATGCTTCCTGCTGTCGAGACTACAACAACTGACACAATTAAGTCTACTGCATGTCCTTAACCAGGAACATCTGTCATCAAAACAGTGGTATGGTTAAGCCTCTGCCTACCAATAAGGAGTGTATATTGTCATTTCAAGACAGCAGGAGAAAATAAAGCATGGTGACAAGGAATCTGCCAAGCATGAATTTGCTGGCAACTCAGTAGCAGTCGGCTCCTGCTCTCCAGAGTGACACCTGACTTGCCATCACCGTCATATGCACACCTTTAAATTCTTTGCAGAGTTTTGTTCTAATTTTGCTTAGGCAGAGCTAGGATTGGTAACCCATTTTTGCTGCATGACAAGCATTTGGCAAAGATGATTAAGTAAGTGCAGTGCTCTTAGGTAGAATGTATACAGACTAATTTTTTTTTTTTAAATATCCCCAAATTAGTCCTAAAATTATTTTTTATTATATTGGTTGCAAACTTTTCACCTCTGTGCCTTGTACACAAATCTCAAAGGTGCAGTTTGGTCTGTGCATATGTATGTTGTCACCTTCTTGCTCTGCGCATAGTGTGGGCATGAATTAGGAGTGGCTCTTCTGGACAGTGAAACATTTAGAAGTTGACCTGGATTCAAAGAGCTTTGCAGAAAGTCTACAGTTTTGCAGCTGATAAGACCATCAGGGCAAATTTATATCCATAAATATAATATAATAACAGTGAGGTTGAATTCTTATGCATTAAACTCTGATGTCACTTCATCTGAAAGTTTGTATGTATTCACACTGCTGTGGAAAAAAGTCAGATGGGGACACAGAGACACACTTTTCAATTAGAGAGATAAAGCAAAAAGTGCTGATTCTTCCTGCTTTTTGAGGAAATTGTCTCACAAAATTAGCAGCAAGCAAATGTATGCTATATATAGCAAACACGTTGTCACTATAAGCATCCTACTACAATACTTGATGGAGTAATGTGTGATTATGGTGACATAGATTGTCCTGGATTTCTGAATTTCATCTACCCAAACTCTCAGGCAAGCAAACAGCATTGGGCATGTTCTGCAATTGGCTTCAATGGAATGACTCTAAAAAGAGTCAGAATGTGAAAGGTCTTATTGGGACTTCTAATGGAAAGAAGATAATCAACTCCTACCAGAAGATTTAAAAAAAAAAAAAAAGGTAAAAAAAAAGGTAAAAAACAGCTCTGTGATTCCAAGTGGGAAGCACATGTTTGTGATGAATGTTGCTGCACTTATTCTTCCATGAAGATTTACAGACGGCTGAATTGTTGCAATCTATTCTTCAAACTCCAACAAGGATAAAGGAGCTGACAGACACCTGTGCCTACCACTGAATTATCATTGATCGAAAACTAAGATTTGTTGCTTTTAGTAGCAAGATATGAATCTTTCTCCTGTAGTACACATCCTTGCCTCTTTTCTGCCTACTGCAGAGAGCAGCACATTGCCCACAGGATTTCACTACAAACGTGGGCGTGAATTCTCCAAGCAAGTTGGGAAACACACTTTGGGTACAAGCTACACTCGAATTCAAAACATAAATGTGTAGCGATCTCTAAGAAGGAGATTAAAATCTATTTAAACTACCAGGGTAGGTATGCTTTTTCTGGGAAACGATTGCATACTGCAATCTGATGAACTGGGCATCTCTAAAAATCCCACTTCTGGCGCATGGTCCTAAAACAAGATACATTGGTTATTCTGGAGGCAACACTTACTGATGAGAGACTGAATTAGTTTGCTGTGGGGTGGGGTCATGTCCCCTGAGACAGAGGATGCAGTTCCTCATATTTACTACTTAGTAGCAGCTTCTGGTAGATTATTCTTGTTTACACTTCTCAGTTTTTTCCTCTTTTGTTTGTTTGTTTTGTTCTCAATTGTTCCTCCTATTAATACATCTTCTGGAACTGCCTGGCCTACTTTAGGCTAAAAATAGCCCTTGTTGCTACTGCTGTAGCTCCACGAAAGCCACACAACTACACTAGGAAAGAGAACCTCATGCCCAGCTGAGCTTCCCTGAAATGACAAGTGGGTCAGAAATCCATATGACCAAAAAGCAGGAGGAAAACAAATCATGCCTTCCTGCTCTGCTTCTCCTAGGCTTGGTGGTGGTATAAAGTGGGGAAACACCAGCAGGGTACGTGAGTGCTTTGCTTTTCCTCTGCCTCCTCTACATCCACCAAGGACAGTAGATGCTTTTTATGGAGAGAAACAATGGAAAAAACAATGAAACTGCAGGGATGGGAAGCTGCAAAGAAGACATTTTCATGTTAAGTTTTCAAGCAGTCACTCTTGAAATTAACATAATTTGATTATTCACTTGGGTAAATATCAGTCTTTGGGTATCACCAGACCAACACTACTGATGCTGTTACACTGCTTAAGTGAACAGAGACATCTCTCAGCCTTCAGTGGGCTGCGTCTGTGCTCCTGGTGTCTTACAAAGGAAAAGGGCTATGGATACACAAATGTTTTCCTCTGCATTGCAGCAGACAAAACTTAACACTTCTCAAGCCTTGAGTGAATAACTTTGCAGTACTCATCTGGCTGCACTCCTCGGTCTGTGTGGCCCCTGGACCATACTGGTGAGACACAAACAGTCCGGGCTTAGTGGTGATCTCTGGCAAGTCACCTCACTGCCATGTGGCATGGGGTGCCCTGCCCACTAAATGGTGGGGCAATGAATACCCAAAAATGCTTCTGCAAGATATCTTGGCAACCAAGGAATTACATTCCATTGATCCACAGATAAAAATTATGTTGGCATGATTCACTCTAGCTTGTGGGTGCTATTTCTTTTTCAATTTTACACTTTAGGCATATCGACAAGAACATGACACACACTTGTGGGAAGCCAGGACTCTGTGCTCATTTGCAGTAGAATAACTCCTGGGTCACTTTTTTCTTTGCCCTGACAACCAGGAATTTAGCTTGAATGGTTGGGGCTGTATCATTCTCAGTTATAGTAACACATCTGTGAGTTGGAGGCAAATAAAAGCCTAAGACAGAGAAAGCACAAGCTACTCTCTTTGTGTTCTGAGATTGTAAGGCAGTTTGTTGAGGACAAGGTAGTATTGGGTATCATGAGTTCAGTGTCCTGCTAGCTCCCTCACAGCAAGAGCTGCTCAGATGGACAAGGCCATGGATGGCCTTGGAGTTCAGGACCACAACACTGTGCAGCAGCACTGCAGTCCTGCCCGGTGCCCTGCATGAGCCAAGGGGAGGGGGGCACACCAGCATTGCCAAGACCTGGACCAGGACCTGCATGCCACCCCACGGCCACCCCTCTGCTCCAGGCTGCAGGGCTCCTTAGCCCGGAGCATCCTCAGTGCTTTGGGGCATCAACACCGCTGCGGGTGACCCAGACCCCATCCCTCTCTCCCTGATGCAGTCCTGCTGCGGTGATGCCAGCGAAGCCCCGGGAGCACCGTGCTCCCCGCGGCGAGACCGGGACACGAGCAACCCGGAGAGATGTCGGGCTGCCTCCAGCCTCCGCCGGCCACCACCGAGCGCAGGTAGAGATGTCCGCGGGCTCCGGACCCTGCTCCAGCCCCCGGGGAGGGGATAGCCCCGGGGCAGGGGCCGAGCTAGGAAACCGCGGCTGCTCTGGGGGTCCCGCTCCCCCTC
>VZRM01002792.1:104443-118117 GCA_013397955.1 Grantiella picta | reverse complement strand
CGGGGGGGTGCTGGAGGCGAGGCGAGGCGGTGGCTTCCCCGCACCGTGCTGCAGAGCGGGCCGGGATGCGAGGTGCTGTGGGATGCGGTGGGATGCGGTGGGTCGGTGTCGGAGATGGCGGGAGCGGCGCGGGGGCATCGCGGCGTTTCCCGAGGCAGGTGCCGGGCGGCCCCTCGCCCACCCTTTCCCGCGGGATTCCTCCCGGGAACACCCCCTGGGAACCCATCCCGGCAAGGGGCTCCGTCGCCGCCGTCGGTGCCCCCAAGCCGTGCGGATGGGCTGCGGTTCGGGAGGAGGCTGCGGCGGCAGCAGCAGGGCGTGATGGACGCGCCGCATGCGGGGAAAGAGGCTTTGGAGCAGAGACGCTAAAATGTCACCGTGTGCAGTGTCCCTGTCAGGTTTGGTTGCTTTGAGAGACCGCTGACACTGGGTCTTTTTGCATCTCTGGAAAACCTCCCTGGCAGGGAAAGGAGAGAAATGCAGGCGTTTTGATCAGCTGTCATTAATCGCTTACAAGTAGAGAGATGAGATTTCCAAGCTCTAAGGTTGTACAGTAGTTCTCTGGCTCCGTGTGGGTGAGTACTTAAGAAATAAATGTGTCAGAGTAAGAGCACTGGTCCTGCATGCGGCTGCGGTCTTTTGTGGACTGTGGAGGCACTTGGGACAGAGCAGAGACTCCAGCAGACACCCCCCCCCCCTACTGCAAATGAGGTGGGTATGGTGAGAAAAAGCAGAGATCATGGCTTTGTGCACAGATTTCTGCCTGTTTCTGCTTGGGCACAAGACGGAGGGTTTTTAAAAACCTTTCCTTTTTGTACAGTGGGGTTTTGTGCTTAATCTGAGAAGGACGGTTTCCATAGGAGTTACAGCAAGAGGGGTTACCTCTGAGGCTGAGGCTACTTGGTGTGATTCACCTCAGCCTCTGAATTTCAGGATCCTGTTTAGTCTGCGGACATTGCTGTGTACCTTCCACTCTTTTAAATCATCTCTGCTGCTCTCAGGTCTAATTTTTGGGTTGGCTGTTGCTAAAAATAAAGATTGATAAGACCTTAGGGGAAGTCCTTTATACATTTGTCCACAGGTAACTTTGAATGTATTGTAAGGCAGAGAATCTGCTTTCAAGCCTTGACACAGGGGAGGAAAAAGGACAAAATTTACATCGGCTGAGGATCTGTCAAGTACTGGGAGCTATGACAACAGCTCCTTATTACCTTCCCTTATTTATTTGTATTCCTTCCTTTCCTCCAACTTTCATTGCTGGCTCACACATGGCATATTTCAATGTTGGTTTATGCCCACTCTGGGTGGAAAACCAGTGATGCTGAAAAAGATGCTAAACCTATGTGTACCAGCAAGGATGATACCAAGGGGCATTTTTCCTTTGATGGTGGATGTGAACTTGTTTCAGCATATGTAGAATTACTAGAAAAACTTGGCCAGAACTGTGCTGGTTGGTGCTTATTAACCTGTTTAAATACACAATGAAGCTCATTTTTGTTTCCTGTCTGATTGATGAGACATCAGAGGAGACAAGGTGCTAGTGGGAACCATATCCTTAATTCCTCAGTCATGTAGTCACATCTGCTCAGTTACAGAACCTTTTTCTTGGTCTGTAATTGGAGACATTTTGTCTGGGTTCAGAGAGTTCAGTATCAGAAGAAGGAGACTTTTGAGTTTTCAGTTGATTTTTAATTTTTTTAGTACTGTACTTCAATTTTCTTTGACAGCTTTGGTCATCATGAAAAACTTTTTTTTCTTTGCTCACTCTTCCCTGCCTCTTTGTTCAATGGTAGGAGTCTATCTACCATTGTACTTCATGGTGGTTTTTTTAAAATTGGCAAACATTTCCATAATTATTACTTCCATCAGATAGTATGTTGAACTGATTAGCCTATTTACTCATGCTCTAATTTTTCTTCTTAATACTTTTGGCAGCCACAAATATCTTGCAATGGTGTGGATAATGCAACAGTATGGAGGACGTGTTTTTCCAGTTGTGTTTATTGTGAATATCAATTTGGGATTTTATTGTGGAATTGTCACTTATTGTGGCACTATGCCCTCAAGACATGCCAAATTCTCTAAGGGAAAAGAGCTACCTATGATCAGTGCTTAAAAGAAACATTTTTTTAATCTACTAATGCCGTCCTATGTGCACTGGGGGAAGTTATGGTGGAAGAAACTTTCATTTGGTGAGTCTTCAAGAGGAAAGTCTGCCTTCAAGATCATTTTTCCCCATCCTTGTTTCCTCAAAATAAAGGTAGAACAAAGATAAATTCTATATTGCTGATGCCAGAAGGCTTATGAGCTTGTCTTTTCTCTCTCTCCTGATCTGTGCCCAATAAGTCTGTGATACATGGTCAATTCTCCACTAGTTTTCACCCAAGTGTGGTGAAATCAGCTGTGCCACCTTGTTCTGAGACGCTGCAATCAGAATGCTTGTTTCTTAGGAAGTGAGTAAGTGAGGACACCCCAGATTGTGACTTCTTTTGAAACATTTGCTGTGTTTTTAGACTATTGCTTTCCACGTGAGAATGGGAATTTTAATTCCCATATGAATTCAACCAGTTCAGTTGTGTTCTGTGTTTGGCAGCTGGGAAGGGAGTTCTCCAGAATTTGCTGCATAGTTCCTGCTGTGGCTCTGACTGGATGTCAGTGATGCTCTGTGCTTTGAATTTCCCAACTGTGGAGGAATTCCATGCTCTTCAGATAGCCTGGCTTGAAGTTACTTTGCATTCTTCAGAATTAGACCTGTACCATTCACAGCGCACTTTTTAAAAATGTTTGTTCTGTTTTGTTTTCTTTTGTTTTGTTTTTAATCTGATAACTAAAAAGACTGCCAACATCAGTTTGCAAACCCAGTCGTTTCCTGAAGAACACCTAAAGCTCTTGGGGCTTTTAATAGGTAAATGTTTGGATGGGGCATAAACACAAAAATAATGATCAGCATGTTTACTGCTACTGGTGTGCACAGTTGGTGCTGCAGCTTGCTCCCATGTCCTCTCTTCCCTGTTTAGGTATTGTTTGCTAGGTCTGCATATCCAGAGTGAAACTTGCTTTTCAGTGGTGCTTTTCAGAAATGCTTGCTTGGCAGCAGCTGAGAAACTCTTTGTGAGTGTCATTGTTGTTCATGATGCATGTCCTGATTCTGAAAATCTCTTGCTTTTGTTAAAATTTTTATCATCACTGTCTGTTGGATGGACATGGAGCTGAAAAGGAGAAGCTACAGAATCTGGCTTCTGCTATCTACTCTGACTAATCATTATCTCAGTTGTTAGATATTGGGTCAATATTCACCTCTTTTCTCCCTTTTTGGAAAACCTGCTTTATTGTACCTGACAAAACAGAGTGGAATAGCTGGCCTGTGTTGTAAACATTCAGATATCTTTACAAAAGCATGTAGTGACAGAACAAGGGGGAATGGCTTCAAACTGAAACAGAGTAGACCTAATTAGATTTTAGAAAAAACAACCAACAAACTTTATTCTGAGGATGGGGAGGGATTGGCACAGGTTGCCCAGAGTTGTGGATGCCTCATCCCTGGAAGTGTTCAAGGCCACTGAGCAGCCTGGTCTAGTGGAAGGTGTCCCTTCTCATGGCAGAGGGGCTGCAAGTAGATGGTGTTTAAAGGTCCCTTTCAACACTATGATTCTGTGAATCACATGTAACAGTGATGGGAAGAATTTCACACAGTCCTAGGGCATGGAGTGTGGCATCATTCATATAGTTGACTTGTTGCACCACTTTTTTTCCTAATAACCAAGTGGATCAATGTCTGTCCAACCTCTTGAAGTACAAGATAACTTTCCTTACCCAATGTGGGTTTTCCATATTTTATTTCAAAAGGGTTGAACTTCATTAGTGCAGGGTACAGGACATCCCATAACAGCATCTGGAATGTGTTCTGGAGCTGCCATATTTTCTGATTATAGTAGAAGTCATACAGCAGTGATCAAGGACATAATTAGTCAGAAAGGGGTGGCCACAGGCGGAGGAGTGGGGACAGAGTGGGCTTACATGTATACAACAGTGTTTTGATTCATTTTCCTGAAGGATTTGTGCTGTGTTATTCTCATATCTTAACCAGATCAAGAATTAGCTTCAAGGCAGATCCATATGCAGAAATGTGCTGATCATTGATTTAACATCTCCTCTAGGGATCTGAGAACCAGCATAAACTGTAAAGTCAGGCCATTCATTGCCAAATAACAGAATTGTGTCTGCTCTATAGAGGTTTAAAGTTAGCTATGGGCTTGGATACCCTTTGCTTTTGAGTTAAGGTTTCTGCTTTTCATGCTTTGAAGGTGTCAATATTATTCATGACTCTACAGGGTGGTTACCTTGCCAAGCTGCCACACATCCTCTACTCCTTTAGGCCATTTGTTTAAACAGGCTTGACAATATACCCTTTCTTGGATTTTATTTTCTCTTTGCTGTGCCCTAGCAAGTGGAAGGCTGATTCTTTGCTCAGAAAAGTTGTCGTATGGAGGGGCAGTATTTAGAGTTAATGGTTCTTGCCATTGAAGAAAAAGAGATTTTACAGAAATCGTGGCAAATGCCTGTGAGACACCAAGTCTTTTAATAGCTCTAAGTCCACTGTTACAATCTCAGTAGGTGAAACTTATTTTGAAATTGAAGTCTACGCAATTGCAAAACCAAGCCTTGTTCCTGTCTGAAGACAGTTGAGGTGTAAGTCTCAAGAAACAGCTCAGCATCTGGTTGGCCCTGGCAGAGTCTCATGGGAATGAGACCTCAATGCCTCTCAGAGGTTGTCAAAGGTAACAGGTTTCTAGAGAAGCTGAGGGTTGGATCCTCTTAGATTAGCTGCCCTTTTGAGTAACACAAACAGGAGCATGAGATTGCACTGTGAAGTTTCCAGAGATGTTTGTTTTGCTGCTTTTTACTGCTTAACTGAGGCTCCAGTTAATTCAGAATCCTGTTTCACCATCTATCAGTTTAAATCTTTCTAAAGGAGAGGAGGAGAAAAAAAACCAAATTCGATGGAAACACGCACACTACAAGAGGCAGTTGTATCACATTTGTATTCTGCTCTGTGCTTCTGTCACCCACGCTTGTAAAATACTCAGTGACAACAAAATGAAGTACATTTAATTTCCACATATACAATAATATATTGTATTTGCTGAGTAATTGCTGGTAGCTCTTCTATGGTAACTTATTTTTCTGCCTGTTCCAGACTTAGTTCCGCACCTCGTGCATGGAGGGAGACATTTAGTAACACATGAACTAAAAAGAAACTAAGCTATTTGTTTTTAATTAATTGAGATATTTTGCAAGAAATTAGAAAAATATACCTGTGTATAATGTAGCTGGGATCTTTGGAGCATCCCATGAGAATATTTCATGTGAGAAAGGCAAAGTATTAGAAAAATGAAGAGTCGTAAAAGGATGCTTTTACCTCTCTAGAACACCTAAATCACTCCCCACTGTGCTCAAAGCTTGCTTGTAATACCAACGAAACACACTCATTAACCTGTCAGAATAACACTGTTGTGATGGCAATGCTGTATTTGGATAAATGAAGCCAGAAGATCAGTTTACACAGCCTTGTGAAGGACTCTTGCCTCTCACAGATCAAACCTACTGTACAAGCTTATGGCCTCCTGTGCTAAAGCTCTCCTACCTCGTGAAATGCCATGCCAGCTCAGCAAGCAGACCTGAGGACAAGCAGGACAAGAGCAGGACAGCCTACAAAATACAGGGCTGCAGGGTAACAGCTCCAAAGGGCATTTGTAGTGAAGTGTCACTAATTGTCTTTTGCTTCTTTGTGAGGAGCATGCCCACAGATGACTCTGAGCACAACAGTGCTTCTGATGGAGACACTGGAGGTGTGTTGCCAGTTAGTGTGCTAAGAATGCTGTTGATCAGCAGGGAAAACACATGTGTGTTGAACAAGAGTGTTTGCACATCACTTTGGTGTCACCTAGGGAGATGTCAAGTAGCTCAAACCTTTGCTAGATTGCAGAACCATTGGTTGTAATCCACCATGCTGAAAAGCGGAACAGAGTTTAAAGAACTGGTTGTGAAAAATTTGTCGGTGGATCATCATAGCAGCTGGAGTATTCAGGGATTTGAATTGCTGGTAGAAGGGATTTCACCTTAAGAAATACATGGTGATAGAGGGTATGTTTCTTAAAAGCAGGACCAGGTCAGGCAGAAGAAACCAGTCTCCAGTGTTATACTTCTAACACTAGGCTGAGTCAAGGGAATTTCTGTTCTCCACAGTTCAAATGTGAGCCACAAACTGATGAAGGTTTCACATTCTTGCATCACTCACACAACTTATTCTCAGTTATCTTGAGAAAACAGTGAGTGTTATTTGGAAAGATGTGAGAAGATGTAATACAATTCGTCAGTCATGAAAGCCATCACAAGCAGGTAGTGTCTTTCAGCAAGAAAAATAAAGTGCCATTCAAGCTTCTTGAGGCTTTCCCTCAGATCCTGCTTGTTTCTGGCTGCACAGGCTACATACTCTGAATGCAGATATAGAATCATAAAACCATTTAGGCTGCAAAAGACCTGTAAGATCATCTGTTCCAGCCATTAAGTGGTGTCCTGGTTGCAGGTTGGTTTTCTGTGTCGGTGAGCATCAGACAGAGGGGGCAGCCCTTCGGAGCAGCCTGTGGTTTTGGGAAAACTAGAGATGGGTCATTGGTTGTGGCCACCACGTTTCTACTGTAAGGCTGCCAAAAACACAAGAAACAAATCATTTGTGCATAATCATTTCAGGCACTGCTACAGCAGTGAATGGAGAGAGGCCATTGTTTATGTGGGGTTTTCACAAACAGTACATCTGCTGCTGCCCTCATGCATGCCCCAGTGCGTGCAGCCAGTGACCCAAACATCTGAGAAACAGCTCGGAAAGGTTCAGGTACCTGAGGTTAGATAAGGACAGCGGCAACTGTGAAAGGAAAGGAAAGGAAATGAGGGGTTTGGTGATACTCGGCTTGAGCTTTACACAGAAGCTGTAACAGCAATGCTGACGTGGCTGAAGGCCACATTAATCTGCCCTGCTGCCCGTCCCAGAGGAGGTGTAATCCACATCAAAGAGACAGCACCTGGACAGCCCACAGGCTGTCAGCGAGCTCAGCTCTTGGGGCTGGGGGAGCTGGCTGTGCACCACCAGCATCCGCTCACAGATTATGCAAGGCAGTGGCAGAATATTACTAATTCACAGGTGTTCATCAAGAAAAGCTGTGCCTGTGCTGCAAAAGCTGATCTTTAAAGAAGCTGTTCAAGTGTTTGCATGATTTGCATGAAAGTGGGGGAAATTTTGACTAGAAATGGCTGGTCTGTGGCTTCGTTTCTCTTATTCAAGCAGTTTCCATAGCAAAGTAAAATTATGCAACATACAGATTTCTGATAGAAATTGCTCAGATTTGAAAACATTTGGCCCAAAACATTGAGCAGAAATATTAAGCATACAATTTTTATTCTTTTTTTAATTTTTTTTTCTGCAATGCTGTTTTGTCAGGGCTTATTTTATGTTTACTCAAAATTGCAAATATAAAATTGTATACCACTTCGCATAGCTTTAGTGGGGGTGAGGGTTGTTTGTTTTCTTTGTTTATTTCCAGTTGAGAGTGCAAGGGGTAATCTGTTTTTCTGTGTTGTGTTAGTGCCATGAGTTTGCCAGAGAAGATTCTACTTTTGACTTTCATATCTAGAGAAGGGATATGGTATTTGAAGCAGGAAAACCAATTAAGGATCTAGTGAAGGTCTGCTACATCTGCTAATTCTGTTTGTGTTCATTATTTGGAT
Source organism: Grantiella picta (assembly GCA_013397955.1). Taxonomy (NCBI): domain Eukaryota; kingdom Metazoa; phylum Chordata; class Aves; order Passeriformes; family Meliphagidae; genus Grantiella; species Grantiella picta. The sequence continues at coordinate 110,335 of VZRM01002792.1, read as the reverse complement.
TTTTAGGGAGAATTTCATGAGTTGTGGTTCAGTCATGGAAATAACTAGGAGCTGGGAAGAAAATTATTTTGGGTTGACCAAAGCCATAAGCTGCTTTTCTTGCTAACAAGAGAAAAATAGAATGACATTTCAGATATAATGAAATCTTTTATTTGCTTTGTATCACTGTTTTATTTCTTTATGGTTTGCTGGTTTTTTGAGCAAAAATTTTATTTACTCAGAGTTCAATTTTGAAAGTAGCTGCTGGATTTGATGACCAAAATTGTGTTCCCCAGCCCCTCTCCAGCTCTTCCCTTTGGATTCAGGAGTCCCCTTAGGAGAAGAGAAAGCATAGCTGGTGTTCCACGGAGCAGCAGTGGTGTGAACTGGGTGCATTGCATTTATTTAGTATTGCCTGTGGCGCCTCAGGAAGTGATTGTGTTTGTCTCTACAGAAAAAGGACGACTAAAGGCAGATTTTCCCGCCACTCTAACAGCTCTTGAAATAGAAGATTGAGACACTCAATCTTTTTATAAAACCTGTAACAATCTTGCTGCCCAAGTATAATATCAGACCTCACTTCTAATCACCATACGAGTAATCAATAAGTTATTTGCATGAAGAAATATTAATGCAGTCTGAACAAGGAGCAACAGAAAGAGGCCCTGGCTTGAATGGCAAAAAAAAAGAGTAAATATTGCTGACCTCGTTGTCCTCCTGCTTTGCTCTCTAAATAAGAATATTTGGGTCAAGGAAATTATAAATAAACTTGCTGACATTTTTTCAATACCAGTAGCTCAACATCTCTTGGCGTGGCAGTCCGTATTTTCCAGGACATAAGGGCGTGCAATTAATCTGCATTTATCCAATGAAATGCTTATGTCTTTGGTATCAACACCAGTGGGGTGCTCAAAGGGAAAAACAAATCTCTTATGACATCAAGTAATCCTTTTCAAGAAGGAGCCCATTCTACAATGTCATGCAGCCCAGCAGTCCTATCAACATTCTTTCAGTGTTCAAGAACAATTTAATCATCAGAAAACAGATATTGGAGAACAATTACTATGGACAGTTTTGGTTAATAGTTGACCTGAACTGCATTCCATCTCAGGTTAGACAAAGTTAAGTTAGGGATGGATGTTAGCACATCCCTGGTGATCTGGAGATAGGCCAAAAGTTGGAATATGTTGTTCCTTCAGCATGTGACTGAAACCTGTATTACTCACCCATGTCCAGGATGCCATCAACACCCACATCATCGTTACCCTGATGATGTAACCCCTGTTAAACTGTGAGGGGTGTTTTCTTTGTAATGGGTGTGTTGTTGGCTGCCACACTCCAGGTTGCAGCTGAAGGTCCAAAATGTCAGTGCCCTCCTAGGACAGCAATTTTTGCCTGTTCACAGCTGCCTGATGCAGCATTGCAAAGAGAGAGTGACAGCAAAAGGGGAGAATGTGCTGCTTTCCTCAGGACAGTGTGGCAGTGGTGATGATGGTACACATGCAGGGACTGACTTTTTTTACTGCAGAATTCGGCGTTAGCAGCAAGGAAATTTCTGGCAAAATGTGCTTTTTTAAAAAGTATTTTTAAAAGCTCATTTCTGATACCAGAAGTAGCTACTTAACTAGTGTTTTAGGGCAAACTCTTTGTTTGTTTTCTTTCTTGAAGTCTTCATTTGCTTACCAGACATCACCATGGCTAACATATAACCCTGTCTTCTTCAGTTATTTCTTTCTGGGAAACTAACATCTTCATAACAGTTTCTTAATGTTGCCATCCTTTTATAATGGTAAGGCTTCATTTAACTTAAGAGGAATTACTCCCTTGTCTTCATTCATACAGTAGAGACAATATCTGCTGCTGTCAGAGACTTGGTCTGATGGATGTATCTCACAGTCATGAAAGATGACTTAATCTGGTCCAAAGTTATTCATGGGGTTCTTGGCTGAATAACTCAATGAAATGGTTTCCCAGATCTAAAATGCACTCACTGGAGAGCAGGTGTTTGGTTGTATTATTCCTCTTATGGGACAGGAAAATTGGCTTGTAAGTGTGAGCAATGTGGGTTCCAAAGACAGGAGGACTTTAAAAAAACCAATAACTTTCAAAATAGGAGAATGGTTTGTTGAGTAAGAGGCTACTTTTCATTATTCTTTTGATACATATTTTCTGGTTTCAAAATTCCTGCTGAGATCATGCTGATTCTTGGTTCTGAGATGTTTGCCCAGGTATAGAGGGCTAGCAAAACAGCTGCTGAGTTTTAAATCCCATTACACAGGTCTCATACTAAAAGTGCATGGAGAACACAATTGCTGTTTAAAGTTATCTCAGATGGAATGATTTTTTTTAAAATACTGCTGTATTTTTGTATTGTGAAACAACAAAAAGCAAAAATTTTAAAATTGCCATTCCTCTTTTTTGTAATTCAAAGTAGGGATGGATAGCCATAGTAAAATGCTGACTAATTTTGCTTGTAGAATTCCATTTAGCTTGATGATCTTCAGCAGAAGGCAGTCAGTGGTGCAGGTAATTTGAAAAATAAATTAAAAGGGGAAAGTTCATTTATTTATCTCTATTATAAAGTGTTCAACAAGGGAAATAGGAATCAGGAATAAAATCTAGACTGTTTTGCAAGAGAGGTGAATGAGTCAGGAGTCCATGGTACGTTAATCAGAACAGAGGGAGCAGAGTGAGACCACTTTTTCAAGTAAAGCTCATGTCAAATCACATGACAGAAGAGCTCATTTTGAGATTTTTGCATCCTGTGCCCCAGTGAAATGGTAGTGTCAATGCCTGTATGAGTTTTGATTGGCATTGAATGGCTTCATGAGCAGAGAGAGATGAAGCAGATTAGGACCTGAGTCCTCCCAGACCTCAGGCCAGCACGTTTTCTTTATGTGGTGCTTTGTCCCTTTTCATCTCCTCCATCCTCTTGTAATAGAAAAAAGCATTTTTCTCTCCTCTATCCATCCCCTTTGCCCTCAATCCAGATATGTGAGGTCTCCACTTCAGGACTCAAACCAGTCATGTCCATCTCCTTCATCCTCCTCAACTATGTTGCGTGTACCAGAACACCCAAATTTTTTCTGCTTTAAATGAATACCTCAGTGTAACTATCCAAGCTGTGCAGCTCTTTTGTACAAGTATTCAGTGGTAAAGCATTCAGAAGCCTGGCTGCCAAGTGTCAGGTCCTTTTCAGGTTTGCTCCTAGTTTGGCTACCAGAGGAGTCTGGTGTTCTCTGACCACCTTGCTGGGATGTTCAGCCTTCCAGCCTTGCCCTTCCTTAATACACTCGTTTTCTCAATCCTAATTTACATTCATCCCTTACAGTTTTGGTTTCATCTACCTATGATGATGACAGAAGGAGAAAACTAAAACTTCCTCAGTCACTGCATCATGTCAGGAAAGTAAACTGAGATTACTGGGAAGTATTAGTTAAGGCATTCTTGTCAGCAATTGCACCTTTGGAGGCTTTTTTAAAAGCCTTTGGGGCTTTAATGACAGACTCAAAGTTTTGTTCAAGTCATCAGTGATTCAAGACTGGTAGTTTTTAAAATTATTTGCTTTTAAGCCTTCAAACAGCTTTTCTGCTGGAAGGTTTTGTTGATAAGTTCTTAAGCACAGCAGGTAATGGAAGTATTTCAGTTCAGGTGAGTGACAGGTGGAAATTGGAAACTAATTTTCAGGACCTCTCTCTCCCTCTGCATTAGTGTAGCAGAGGCAGTTCATGCCCTGCTTTATCAGTTTGCTGTAAACAATGGCTGAACATTTCAGCAGTGACAGCTCACGAACAACTGCTAAGGTGCTGGGAGGGTATAGCTGTTACGCTGAAATTTGTGCAAATCTCCACATTTAATGTATGCACAGTATATCCATGTTTGACAAATATGAATTACCTCAGATAGAGCTGGACTTTCAGTTGGAGGGGAGAAGGCAAATGGTGATGTAAAGTGGAGGCAGAGAAGAAAGGGACTGGAATAGTGTTAAAAGTAGTGGTTTTGTGAGCATCAGTGGTGTTGGCAATGACACAACGTTACAGGAATGAGAGTTGGTCCCTCTTTATGCCTTCCAGACTGAGAAGAAGATGGAGTTCCCCCACTTGGTCCTGGGGTGCATGACGATATAAAGTCAATTATGATTATGTTTTGAGTCTTGCATCTCAGGGCATACTGGAAATAGTGATATTTCCAGTACTTGTTAAAAAGGATGTCCTTCACCATTGACCAGAGCAATTGCTAGCTCCATTAAGGCTGCATACAAAAAGTGCTTTTCTATTTCAGGCAAAACATCTTGGGAAATGGAAAAATCAAATGTTTACTGACTCGCTCATTCTCATGTGTTGTAGCACTACTATATTTGCTCAGAAAGATAATTTGACAATTTGAAAAACTGGATTCAATAAAACTGTTCACTGAAATGAAAAGCATAAAATCAAAAAGCTTTTCCAGAGCGGGCCAAGCTCAAACAATTTACCAACTCATGCATACATTAACACAGAATGTCATATCTGTAAACCAGCCCCATACTGCAGAGCTGTTATATCAGGATTATGGGCATGCAGCTCTTTTATTGGTGTGCTTACAGTACTTATAGCCCTACTCTGCCACCGCACTCTTGCCACACGCTCTTGGTTTGACCTCCTGTGCAAGCAGCCAGGAAGTTTCCTCTGTTGGTGTTTTAAACACAGTAATACATGTCTTAGGAACATCCTCTAAAAAGGTATCTAAGCTTTATAAGTGTATTCCAGAGAAGCACAGCTTTCTTTTCCTCTCTCTTTCTGTCTGCGCATGAAGGTGCAGCTCATGGTATTGATCTTTCGACAGTGCCCTGGTTCATGGCAGCCAGTGGAGTTATACAGGTTTATGGCAGAAACTGGCTCATGTCTCATGTGCAAGGTGAAATATAACCCTGTGCACGTAGCCTAAGTTTCATGTACTGCACAGCATTAGGTGGATTAAGTGGGATGAAATTAAGCCAAATAGAAAAGTAATTGTGTTTTCCTCTGATTTCTGGTTTGCTCAGGTTAAGCAGTGATTAATGCAGGCACTCAAACTTCTTCTAGTGGTTGTATTCCTTAAAAATAGCTGATTTTTTAGAAATCTTCATTCTGATGATAAAGTTGTGACTCCAATCCTGGCCATTGTTGCAGACCTGAAAATTAAATAGGAACAAAAAATAAATAGCAAATAAAGTCTGTGGTTATTCACTTTTCATGTTAAATTATACATCTTTTGACATCAGCTCATTCATTTTTGGAGAAGCTGTGCTGCAAGAGACTTTCAGACCACTTTTCCACTTACTGTTGCTATGTTTTTGTCACAAAATTTACCAGATCTTTGGTTCTCTTGAACATGGTGGCAAACCTTCTACTGATTTCATTGGGGTCAGGGTTTCACGCAGTATTTACAAGGGCTCCCCTCCCCACAAACATAGAATCATAGATCATTAAGGCTGGAAAAGTCCTCTAAAATCATCCAGTCCAACCTTTGACTGAACACTACTAGGTCTATCACTAAACCACGCCCTAAGCATCATATCTGTGTGCTTTTTGAATACTTCCAGGAACAGGGATTCCACCACTTCCCTGGTCAGCCTGTTCCAGTCCTTGGCCAATGAAAAAGATTTTCCTAATATCCAGTTTAAATCTCCCCTGGAACAACTTAAGTTTCATCTTACTTAACATGAAAATGGCTAATACATAAAATAAATAATTAAACAAATTTACTATCTTGCCTTGATTTCACATGTTTTCTAGGGGACATTTTCACAGCACAGTGCTTGAGTTCGTTTACAAGCACATATGCTGTGCATGCTGACAAGCAATGAACACCAATTTATCAAGACATTTCTCTTCCAGCCAAATTTATGTTTGGTTGTTTTAAGTCAGCCCTCAGTGTATGCTCACCTTTTTT
>VZRM01002792.1:6504-104393 GCA_013397955.1 Grantiella picta | reverse complement strand
TTGGGGTTTTGCAGTAGCCCCTCAGTGTTTCCCCCCTCTTTTTTTTTTTTTTTTTGCTTTCATCTTCCACTCTCCTTTGCTACTGTTGTCTCCCAGCCTCACAATCTCACAGAAAGGCAATCAACTCAAGTTAGCTTTTCTGGTGCCAAAAAAAAAAAAAAAAAACCAACCTGGAACATTCTGGAATGTGTGGTATCACACTGAAGAGCTGCTAATGCCCAGTGACTTCTTCAGGAAGTTTCACTCCAGGTGATTTGGCCAGAAAGCAGATGGTGGAGACATAAATTAGGTTGACAGAAGTAGAAAGGGTGGGTACTTGGATGCATTTAGATCACGAGTCTGCCTGTTGAGGAATTAGGAAGAGGCTGTAGGTAAGTTTATTATCCTGCAGTTTGCTACCACCCACTGAGCACCTGGAGGCTGTTGCTGTCAGGTGGGATACTGAGTGTGATCCATGACTGCTCTGATGCTTTTTTACCAGTCCCAGTATCTGTGGTTGGAAACACAGTTTATCTGCTGCTGAATGGGTATGGATGGGGCATTTGAACTGCTCCTATTTCCAGTGACTCCTTGCTTTGTAAGCATCATCCTGATTGGGTACCTGAGGAGATCAGTCCTGATACTGTCTTTCAGAGCTTGAAGAAGCTTGAGGTGGGTTCTACAAGTGAGGTGTGTTACCTAGATGCAGATGTGAAAGGAGAGAATGGATGAAAGAATTACAGTGCTTTCAACAAACGCAGTGGGCAGGTAACAGAGAAATTTGGCTGAGGAATGGTGTTTTTATCATGGCTTAGACCATAGGACAGGCTGTTGTATCCCTCAAGGGTGCAGATAATATAAGGAAAATTAGCCTAGAAACAAAAATCACATAAAAATTTTAGTCTCACTTTACGACTCACTTATTACTATTGTAGCATAGCTGAGTTTGCTAATGAGATATGTCAATTATAGACATTTTCTTTCTCAAAACTGTTGGGGAAAAAATACTTTTAAGGTCAATTGGCTTGTCTTTTTTTTTTTTAATAGGAAGCTATAGTCCTTTTTAGAATGGCTGTGAAAATAGGTTTTGAGGAAATAAGAATTACCATAGTCAAAATGAAAAAAAATTTAAGGAAGCCAACTTTAGTATTCTTTTAATGCAAGTGTTTTTAAAACCCAGCACATGAAACAGAAATCCAGTTCCCTTCTGTGCATGATGAAATGGAAGAAATTGTAAGAATTAGAAAGCATGGAAGAAAAATTGTTATTTTGTGAAATTATATGAAATTAAATGAAATTCGTTCATGTGCCATACAGTCTTCTCTTGTAGATTTTCTTTAACAGTGTGTTCCTAAGCAGGAGGTTTCCTTTTCCCCAAGAGGCTGTTACATTAATGACATGATTGCCATACCTCTCCTCACGTGAATGCAGACTTCGAGTGGAATATTAACCACGGTCACTTAATTGCTTCTCCCGTGGAAGGCCTGCAGTCTTTGGGTAAAAGCTAGGAGAATATCTTGGCACTCCAGTGTTTTTTATCATCTCCGTCACTCCCTGTGAGGATGTTTTTCTTTTTGGTTGGAAAACCTGCTCTTTGACCTGTGTGCAGCTGCCTCACCAGGACCTGCTGTGAGTGCTCTTTTCTGCTGCCAGTGGAGATCTGCCTTCTACATCCACATGAGCCCAGCAGAAGACGCTGGGCCAGCCTCTGCTGACACTTAGATCTCTGTCATCTCTGTGAAGGCTTGTGAAGAAGAGCAGAACTCAGCCCTGTGGGTTCTCTGAAGGATTCCACTTGCCTGTGCCATGGGATTCATTTTGTCTCTGCTACAAACTCACCCTTGAAACCTTTCTCAGCACTTACCTTCTACCCTCTGTCTTAAACTCACTCTGGAATAGCATCAAAGCTAACCTCTTCTGTCCTTCTCTCTTCACAGTATACATTTATTTGCATTGACCTTCTTTCGGAGTGATACCAAAGCTAATGTCTGTAACACCTCTCTCTTGTGCTGTGAAACATTTCCATTTCACCACAGTCACACTGAAGTGGTTTGTAGGAGTCAGGCAAAGCAAAGTCTGAGTCTTCTTTTCTTCCCTAAATGCAAAAGAGGGAACAGTGCACCAGTGGTGACTGTTTTGGTGATATGTAGCTACTCTGTGATGAGTAGCATTACTTCTTCACCCTTCTTGTCATTCCTAAAAATATTTCATAGGAAATACTCCCACAGCCATCCAGAATCTTAGAGGTGAGGTTATTTGTTTTAGAAATGTAGTTTTTCAGAGCAAACAGGTTTCTCAGTACAGGTTTTGATTACTTTCTGTGTGCTTGATTAATCTTAGCACACAGTAGAGAGAAAGGCTAATATATAGGAGTGGATTTTACTGTTAGTCCCCCTTTTTTTGGTATTACTGTGCTCTGGTCCTCTGTGACCACTGATCTGGACAAAGCATCCTGAGAGACAAAGCCTCCTGTTTTGCCCTAGCCTCACCACCTTCGCCACCCTCATAGTCAAGAATGTCTTCCTAATATACAAACTGGTCCTCTTTCAGTTTAAAGCTGTTGCCCCTTGTCCTATCACTCCATGCCCTTCTCAAAAGTCCCTCTCCAGTTCTTCTGTAGCCACTTTAGGTACTGGAAGATACTCTAAATTCTAACCTTCACTCTTCAGGCTGAACAATCCCAATTCTCTGTCTTCCCTTTTCCTTCTGGCCAACTTTCTGGTCTGACAGTGATGGCACCACTGGATGTTAGAGACCAACATTGGCTTATGGTTCAACATACCTTGGATTGCATTGGACCTTTGAGGTTGAATCCGTTTTGGTTGATTAAAATACATACTTTGTCATTTCTGGCAAGCTTCATAATTGGCATTGCTTTGCAAGCCTACAAGTGGAAAAACAGGTGGCTTGCTGCATCCATGAAAGAAAACCATTGAAAGAAGCTGTAGCTATTTTTGTACCTTGGCAAGGATTGAAATTTTTCATTTAATAGTTAGAGGCTAAAATCTCGGTCAGGAGAAAAGCCCTGGCTTCATTGAAGCCCTGCCAGTTTAACTGGACGAGAGTAGAGCCTAGAGAATACAAGAGCTGTACCTGACCATACAAGAATAATAATGAAGGTTTCGTCATATTTTGGTAAGATGGAATGTGAGGGTTTTCAAGGAAGGCTTGTAGCATAGGATACTTTCATTATTATCCACCTTCTTGTCAGTTTCCAAGAAATGCCAGCTGGATTTCACAATTTAAAAAAAAAATACTTTATTTCTTGATCAAGGTTGTTGATTCAGCTTATTATTTCGGAGGATTCTGTGTTGCCTGAGCAAGACAGAGATACAGCATCACTCATGAGTGTATAGATAATAAACCTTTGAACATCATTTAGAAGCATGCTTCTCAGAAATTCAGCGTTTTTCTAAAAGATGCTGTTTCAAGTTCAGCTACCTTCTAGAGCCCACAGGGTGAAAGGAATACTTTAAACCAGAAACATGGTTTGTTGCTGACTGAGTGGCATCTTCTAGAACCAGTTGGCAAGAGGTGAAAGAACATCTCATGGGTTCAATGTGAAATGTCAGCATTAACGACAGATGAAGCCTTCTGCTCTAGAAGAAGATAAACTAGAAAAAACAAATGGAGAGGGAAGCAAGCAAGTGAACCAGTCAGATTTAAGGTGATTGAGATTACGCCACTGATTCACATGGGGCACTGGATGATAAAATGCCATTTGGGGCCTGATATTTGATGTACTGGCTGCTACACTTGGGTGGATACCTGAGAGTGGTGCTAGGTTCTCAGGCTATCCTCAGTTTCAATATTGTGAGGCTTTTTCAATTTGTGAGATTCAGTATCTTGGTCTCTGTCTTGTTGTCCTCTTTACTCATCTACCATCCCTCAGACTCCTTAGATCCTCTCAGCTGCCTTATTCTCTGGTCCAGCTATTCAGTCTCCATTACAGAACTCTGCTTCTGCAATTTATTTTACACTGGGTGGGTTGAAGTTGCTTCCTGTTTATTATGAAATATATTAAATAATTTTTAAGAGTTTGTAGCGTGTCATGCTAATCTCTTGATGCCTAGCACAGGTGAATTCCTGTTGGCTTCCATACATGTCCTCTTAGTCTTGACTGCATGGATTTATCAAAGCCAAACATAAAAATATATACAAACAGTAGCGTGCTATTTTACCTCCTGTTACTTCCTTTAAATTCCTGTGGTTTTATCTATCTAAAACCTTACCTAAGAAACTCTCTAAGACTACATTGCAAGAAACTTGAGGCATGTGAAAAGAGGAGGCTACAAGCTCTGGTGAGTTGCATAGTGTAGAGGTAGACTCAGCTGTGCTTGCTCCAGTTGTGTCCACAAAGATGTGTGATGTGATAACATACAGAGATCAGTTAAGCAGAAGACTGCTCCTCGGAGTCCTTCCCTGTCCCGTCATTCACGCTTGACTGGGTGGAAGAGAAAGGGCATATCAAGCAATGGTAAGCTTTGTGTCTGGGGGAAGAATGGTGAAGAAAATTCCCTGCAAGTTCAGGAGCAGAGCTCAGCTGTAACTCAGCCTCTGACCTTGCTAAATTTGGGGTGTCCTAGTCCTTCATAGGTTTTGACCTCTGAAAAAAGGTACCTAAGGAGAATGTCTTAGCTTGCAAGCAGTTGTGTGGACACACAGAATGGAGTAAGTCTTCATACCCTACGGACAATAAGGAAGATTCAGTTACTATTTTTATCTGGGTAGACTTGTTAGCTGCCAGATTCTACAACTTAGCTGATGGGTTTTGCCCTGGGAGCTTAAAGAGTTAAAACAGTCTTTGGCTTTTGTTCCATAGTCACTAATGTTTCTGTTATTGAGCACAGTCCCTGCAACTCTGAGTTAGAGAACTTTACCTAATTTCACCTTCCTCATAGTAACACATGACTCCAGCAGCTGTAGATTTAAAAAAGAAGCCAGACTATTAAAGAGTATAGGGCATGTAAAACTGCAAGGTAGTAGCATCTCAGGTGGCAGAAGTGTCACTGGTCCCCAGTGGATACATCCACAGCCTAGAAGCATGTGCTGGAAGTTGGATTTTTTCCTGCTTCAGGATTTCTTTGTGTCTTATGAAATAGGGGCCATTCTCTACACAAGATGCAGATAAAAACTGTTTCTGCTGGCTGATCACCTGAGCACTTTGCCTTTTTTTTGGTGCACTGCTCTGTGTTATTCTTCCTTCTTGTTGCTCTACTTCTTGCTTCCACATATGCAAAACTCATTTCCTTTGCCAATAAAGTGAGAATGCTACATGCAAATTTTTTTAAAATAACACCAATGAGTATTCTGGACTACTCAAAGTCCAGAGTCTTTCTGGTGTAAAAATTATTTCTTGAGCAATGGCTTTGTGGAAGATAAATGTTTTGCTTTCTTTAGACAGCACTCTGTTATTTAAAAAGTGACCATCTGAAAAACAGTTTCCAGCTGGAGCTGCATTCATTTTCTTTGGTGGTCCAGAGTTCTCAGCCTGACTACATCCATGTAATACAGCAGGGTTTCCAGGAAAGGGTACAACACTGCCTTGGAATGGCACATATACAGTGCTTCTTTATAACATTCTTTCCCCTCCAACCATTTCAGTCCAAGGAATTCCCAAGCTGGATTTCTGCGTACAGAGGAGAAAAACAAGCATGTATTTACGAGGCTTTAATTCCCTAGAGAGCCACATGAGCAGAGAGAGAGAGAGATGGAAATAGCTGAAGCAGATTTATCTATTAATTGGAGGTGACATCCATGAAAAATGTTTTGTGCTTTTTTTGCCCAGCCAAGCTTTGCCTACCAATGTCTTGACAGCATTAAATCACAACTAAAAGGGTCTGTGGGAAACCTTTTCCTCTATGTTAAGAAATTCCAGTGTGGATATGGACTTAATGTTTTGTCCTTCAGAGGGTTTGCTTGCTGGAGAGAGGGAAGGAAGGCTGTCAGCAGAGGGTTTTAGCTCTGGAAAGGAAGCAAGCACCTCCCGCTGAAAAAAAGTTTATGTTTCCTTGCTATTAAGGAGCTGTAAGCATGAGGTCGGCAGCAGCTTATATTTCCAGTGGCAGAAGAAGCAGCTTGTAAATGGCCTGACACGTGGACAAAAGGACTGCCTGTGCTTTTAGCCAGGATCTGGGTAAAGAGGAGCAACCTTGCGTGCAAATTCAGCAATGAGAGAGAAGTGTGGTTTTGTGTGTAGTGTGGTGGCACAGCAGGACCAGCAGGACATCTTTCGTCTTGTCTCAGAGGATATGCTGTTCCCCCTCTGCAGGGCAGGGAAGGAAGGAGGACAGGACAGTCCTGTCCAGGGAGGGCAGGGAGACCTAGAAAGGGCTGGGAGGCTGCCTATCTTGGTGAACCCTTCTAAGGTGCAGTGATCCCAAATGTTCTTATTGGAGAAACAATGAGTTTGTGCATATGAAAGTGCTTTGGTTTTCTGGTATTTTGTGTGGCTATTACAATGTAGGTCTAAATGCTGTCCTCACCTTGCTCTGCCCACTGTTTCACAACAGGACATCTGATGTGACCTCTGCATAAACAAATCCAAAATTATTTGGGGCCAGCCCAATTTACAGACAAAGACCAAATCCCCAGAATGGACCACTGGTTTTATCTCCAACTAGCTTCTGGTTTGCATTTGCAACAGCAAAAAGGTGACAGAAGATCTTCTGGTCTCCAATTCGAACATCAGCATGCCTGAGAGACTGTAAATCAGGCATGTTAAAACCAAACGAATTTATGAGAGCTGAGATCTGCTTAGAAAATCTCTGCAGACTCGTGGCCATGTGAATGTGGAGAAGCTTGCCTGTAGTCTTGGAGGCTTTATTTAATTGCACAGTGTGCTTTGGGATATGTGTTGCTATTCACAGCGCTTTAACTTGAGCAGGCATGTGGCGCTTTGCGGTCCAGCTTTTCTAAAATATCCAAGCTTGGCCTAAACTTCCTCACATAGCAACTGATGCTGCAATTTATACAGATGCCAGTAAATAAAGAGTCTAAGCCTAGTGCTGTGGAAAATCTTATACAGAGAAGTATTGTCACAATTTGGAACCATTCTCACTGACATTCTCATGGAATGGTTCTCAACCATTCCATGATGGAAGACTGGCCCAAGCAGAGACATCATAGCAATGACTGGAGAGGGAGAGATCTGAAATCCTTGCGTCATAAATGCAATAGCCAGCACAGTATTGTCTAAAGAAAAACATTTGAGAAAAGATATGCACTGCTAAGTAGTAGCATAGAATATTGTGGTGTTTGTAATATGGGATATTGAGATTCTAATGATATATTAAGTTTTAACCAGCTACTTGAACACATCCTTACTTTAGACTGCAATAATCAGAACTTCAGTGGTTGCATCAAAACCATGTGCGTTTTTTGAATTAGGACCTTTTTAAATGTCAGAGCTAATAAAACCAAGGACAGTGTTATCACTTTCAGTTCAGCTGCCTTTTCTGTGAGATTTAACAATGAGGTTTTTTTATATTAAATATTGCTGTGTGTAGCTGAAAATTGGATTTGGTTTGAATGAAAAGTTCTTCAGGTCAAACCAAATTCACTATTGCTGTTTATTCTTACTGTTGGGATCAGTCTAGGTGTTCCATTTGCTTCTATTGCAAAGCATCTTGCCTTTAATACCACACAAGACTCTTTTGTGAATAAAGCCACAGTGTTAATGCATTCCCTGGCTTTTCAGTTTAGGAGGTAAGGCCTGCTGCAATGTGAATCCTGAAGAGGAGACCCAAATTCCCTTGAAGTCAATGAATGAGGTCAAAAGCAAAACTTACAGGCTTCTGTGGAATCTTCATTAGGGTGGCACAGGCATCACAAGCCTGGGTACAGGTCAGGCAAATTAGCTGCCTTTTGGCCCGTTTTACTTCTCCTGCAAATCGGCAGCTCCTGTTAACCTGCCTGTTCACAGTGGCATCATTTTTGTCAAATCCAACACTGGTGCAGTTGTCCAATGTCTCTTCTGTGACTACAAATACGTAACTTTGTAGTTGTTTTACTGAATATGGCTGGAACTCAGCACGTTATGCTGCCACCCCCAGTGGAAGGAAAATAATCTCTATCCCTATGTTTTGGAGACATGTCAGCCTTTTCTCCTTATGCAAGGGTAGTGTGATTTCCTCCATCTCCCTGACCTGAAAAGAGCAAGGAGGTTATCAATCTATCCTGTTTCCAGCTTTGAGAAAGGCTGCCTGGGACCAGCAGATAGGGAATGAGCAAAGGGCAAGCGGTCTGAGGCAGGTGCTGCGTGGCAGCAGCCATCCTCTCCCTGAAAGCCCTGGCAGAGAGGATGCCCACAGAATCTAAGGCCAGGAAAAGAGTAGATTAGGAATGCTGGTTCCTCCAGTCCTGCTGAAATCTGAGCTGGGCACACAGAGCTGTGAGGTTTAGCAGACACAGATACACCAAAATCCCTTGAAAACAAGTCTTGTAGCAGTCAGCTTGACTGTCTTTCTTCCCTTCCCCCTGCTCCATCATATCCTTTGTAATATCCAGATGAATCTGTGTCTGTCTGGGCTCAGTTTCAGGATCTCTGCTGGAGGGTGATCAATGTCCGTGTCTCTGCTGGGGGATGCTCAGGGCTGGTTGCGCTCACTGCCAGACAGCTCCCACCAGCTCCAGGCTTGATGGCGACTCCCTGTAACCATCTGGAGCTGGCCATGACCAACCCAGCCCCCAGCCATACGCTGCCAAGTATGGAACAAAAGGTGAAGTTGCTGAAGGAGTAGAGGAGTAATGGAAAAAGTATGAGGGGCAGAAGGGGGAAGAGCACAGAGGGGCAGGCAGTACAGAACAGCTGCAGGAGCACATCTGGTGGCAGTCCAGGACAGTTTTCCTGATGGGTGTTGCAGCCTGGAGGGAGAGCCCAGGACCAGGGCAGAGAGCAGCCAGCACATCCCAACCCCTCTGAGTCCCTCTGAAGGGTGTGTGGGGACAGAGTTGTTAACCCACCACAAAACTCTGCCAAGGAAGCACCTTTTGCTCTCTGAAAAAGAATTCTTTCATTTTTAGGGGTTCTGTTTGGATACTGGAAAAACCTGATTTCATGTTTTGTTTAGCACTAGGAAAACATTTTCTCAACCAATCAAAAAAAAATGCTGAATTGATGGGCAAGATCTGCTTCTCTCCTCTGCTTTGTGAGGAAAGTCAACGATCTCAGGATTGTCCTTGCTGATTCATGTGAAACTCTTCTTCAAAAGTTTAAGGATAATGTGAATGCTGAGTCTACCGAGGCAAAATAGGGCTCTTTCTCCGAAAGAGTTCTTGATCACGGGCAGCATTTCCCAGATTACTTTGGTACTGAGGCCGTGCTCAGGCTGGCCATGTTGACCAGATATATCACCTTCAGTAAACTCTACCTTCCTGCCTTCCTTCCTCCCTTCCTTCTTCCATCTCTTCTCTCCTCCCTCCCCCTAGCCAGAAAAGACTTTAAATACAGATGTTACCTTTTTACCACACAAAGTAAGCCACAAAGCAAGCCTTTGATGACATACTTGCTCAGAGCAAGTGGCTTTTTTTCCCCCTGGCTCTGCCACTGCCCTCCTCTTACCTTTCAGGGAGAACTGCTGGGTGCTGCGATGGCGGTGCAGAGGCCTGTGAGCAGATCCCAGCCTGGGCAGTGATGCATGCCTAAATGCAGGCTCTCCCGCCTTCACCCTTCAGCTGTGCTGCCGTGTGTCCTTCTGCAATGTCAATTACGGTGTTTCCGAGCTTGCAGGTGGAAGTAGCAGCAGTGTGTGGTGGTGTGGGTTTTCTGCCAGGCGCCTGTCTGTGCAGTCACCTACAGGCCTGCTGTCACACTGTAGTTTGTAACCCTTTGAAATACTGACCTTCAGCTTCAACACGCACACACAGATCTGCTAACAGCCTCCATCACAAGTGTAAGGCTCCAGAAAAAGTACAGAGTTGCTTGGCAGCTGATGACAATAATATGCTATTTCAGTCAACAGAGTTCAAATGGTGCTGCTAAACAACACCGAGCAAAGCCCCTTTAATGACAGTGAATGTAGAAATGTTTTTCACTGAAAGACAAACAACTACTGTAAATTGCAGTGATGATGTAAAGCAGTAGGACATTGCTGTCTTCTTAAGCTACTGGAAAATAATAACTTATTCTGGTCTCAGTCACAGTTCAGGTCTCTGATCCCTTTCATCTCATTACACTGCTGAGCAAACAATAAAGCAATTTCCAGTTTCAAAACAGATGCCCTGCTGTCGGACTGGGGTAATGCCTTCTAAGATATAAAGTGGAACATGCTTTAAGTGGGTCACTCTTTATATTCAGACTTTGCTTCCCTTCAAATGTCAAGTTGGGCACCTGTCCCTACCCCTCTGTTAAAAGAAAGCTTTGCTGCATGTGGACAGCCTTTCACAGCTGGTTGAGCAGGTGAAATCAGATGGACGCCAAACGGTTTTTTAAAGTTTTATAGGTACAGTTTGAGACCAACATAGCACATTAAAAGCTCTCTTTTATATTCGTATTTCAGTCATTTCAACAATGCTGTAGAGGACATGAGAGTTTCTATGAAATTGCAGTAAGATGTCTAAAAGCATGATTGGCATGATTGATGGATGACAAAAGGAAATACAGTTACAGCCAACTGCCATTACAGTTAGAAATTTACTCGTGTGCTGGTTTGTTCTCGGAGTTTTTTCGCAATAGGAAGGAATAATGCATAAGGCCAGGTTAGAAACAAATATTACAGTGTTTTCAAGCTGGTAAAAAACTGGTTTTATTCTGATAATTAGCCCTTCTCCTTCTAGCTCTGTTTCAAGGCAGAAGGGCCATTTCTGGGCTTGAGAAAGTCGCAAGTGCATCTACATTGCGTGTAAAGTGAAGTACTCCTATTGCATTGCTTTTGTTCTGGCTTCAGTAGGAAAAAACCCCTCACACTGCTTTCAAATCCTCCATAAAAAGGCATTACTTTAAAAACAGCTTAAGATCAGTCTGTCCTTGCAAAGAAAACATTTTCTAAAATCTGTGTTATCTTTAATAATTTGTTTCTTCCTTTCAGTGAACATTAACATGTACTGCAGATTGTTCTAAACTGAACCAAACAGAGCCTCAAACTTCACTATATGTGCTAAGAGATCCAGGTATAATTCCAGTTATTTTTATAAGCTGTCATTTTTAGTGGGTGTTTTGAATAGTGATCTTTGCTCTGGCTAGATGCAGACAGTTGCCTGATCTTCAGCCGCCTGTAAAAAGCCCAGTACCAGACCTGTCTGTTGTGTCTAGTGCCAGAACAGTGCCTGGCTGTCATTGCTTCAGTTATGAGCTCAGATTCCATCAAAGGAAAAGCAAATGGCCCTTTAATTTCAGTGTTTTAGACAGGCGGAATCTTGACTTTTTGCTTTCCCTTAAAACAGGAGTGTTTTCGTCTTGTTTGTAGGTTAAGTTTGTAACATAAAGAATTCACTAAGGGGGATAATCTTCTGAACTTTAAAGTCTCTCTTGGAGGAGAATCTCTTACATGATCCACCTCTAGGTCTTCTAGCTCTTCAGACAGCCAGGTCTCTTTTGTGTGTCTTTCTGATTTTCTTATGAATAACATCACCTTACTGTCTATCATTGAAAAGATGCAGAGCAAGTAGTATAAGGTTGCACTTGTGGTTTAGATATTCTTTCAGGGAAATAACTAGATTACCCAGGATTGAGTGGGATTTTCAGCTGACCGTGGCCTGACACTTTTGTGTTTGGAGTTTCTGTAACATGAATTAACACTTCTCATCTTCTTTGTTCTGATCTTCTTTGTTTGAGACTTCCTTTTATCTCCAAGCTGGCCATACAGTTTTTAGGAGTGCTTATGTTGCTACAGTTCATCAACCACAGTAAAAACAGTACTTGAACACCAGTAAAAAGCAGGAAAAATGTTTTGTGTACCTCTCTGATGGAGAAATTGCTTGTGTTCAAGAAGAGGGAAGCTGGGTTAATGCTATTGGTCTGAAATAAGGAGTTTCACCTTCCCCTTGGAAGTGAAACAACTGGAAAACAGATTACCTCTACTTGCTCCCTCTCAGGATAGGCCTTGGACAAGAAGCCTCTCCAAGGTCTGTTAAGGAATTTATAATTTGTAAGTGTGAGATTTGTCTTCAAATCTGCCACAGAAAGTCCCAAAAGAGGATTTTGTATAGCTATGTATGGTTAACTTAGTCTTTCAAGTTTCACTTCACTAAGGAAAAAAAGTCCATTTTATGGTACCTTCATTTGAGAATCTTATCCCACTGGTTTGGTTGGGAAGTGTAGTCTAAAGCAATACCCATGGGCAGGTTATAAATTCTAAATGTTTCATTTGAATCTTGTGAATGGTGCTTCCATGGGAATCACCTGACATTTGGGTAGAATATGATGGAGTGGATATGTGGCATCATGGAAGGAGGAAAATGTTCAGCAAAATAACAGTTGTGAGAAAGCAAAAACTTTTGCATTTTTAAAATGATAAATTTGACTTCATATTCTCTGTGAACTCTGCCGGGGCAAGCAAATTCTGCCAACAGTGGCATCTGCTGCAGAACTGATGATGTAGCTCTCACGGCCAGGAACTGAATCCTTCCCTTTTATGGTGTGTGGATAAGATGTTTTTTACTTTTTTTTTATTAATAAGGTAGAATGTTGGGTATTGAGAGTGCTTCTTGTGGACCAGAATAAAGTAGTTTAGACAATGCCAGAAGTAAAGCATATTTCCAAAGCAAAAACATAGCAGAAGATAGAGATCTGGTAAGTGTAAATTCTTTTTAAGCTGCACAGATGGCCCAGCCTCACAGCAGCAGGAGGATGGGAACAACCCTGTGTTTCCTTACAGTGCAAACAGTGATGACAGCCTTCTTCAGTCCTTACACCAGGCTGAGGAAGAACCCTGGAGGGGAACCCACTGCAGGCTGGAGGCGTAAGGAGAGCAGCCAGTGCAATGTGAACACTTGCACAGTGCAAGTGTAATGAGTAGCTTTTCTATTTATGGTCCCTAATGAAAGTAATATAATGAGGAATTGCAGTTCAACAAATTTCTAGAAACATGCAAGGCAGCAATAGCAAGCAAATCTGTAAGACTTCTGATTTGTCAGTTGTCTAGCCATTGTCTGAAAAGTAAGGCTTTGGCAGTGTGCTCAACACTGTAGTCTCTTCATAATGAATATGATGTGGGCATTGTGCCAGGATGCAATTATTCAATACGATGAAGCAGAATCCTATCTATTTATCCTGTTTATGCATCAAAACTCATCCTTTAATTTTATTTTCCCACATGCCAAATGAAATTTGATGTGTTGTTATTTGAATATAATACTACAGTTTGTGGTATTAAATTGTACAAAAACATTTGCATATGATAAGTGCATTGCAGACTGTCTTTGAAATTGTATAATAAAAAAAATTGGAAGTTATTTTATTACTAATGGGGCTGTATAGAGAGAAAAAACCCGGTATTTCACAGCAGTGAACTAACAGGTGGCTTAATAGGGCCATGATCTGGAACAGCACAGACTGGAATATATTGATTAGAAATCAGCAGTTTCACTCTGTCAATACAATAGCTTAAGGGCAACACGGTTTGTTTTTGTTTTTGTCAGGAATAGGGCTTTACATTCTTTACCAATTACAGCATTGCTTCTTTTTTACAATGCAGATAGTTGCTGACTTTGGAAAACAAGTCTGCATAGAGCATGATCTGTATGCTCTTTGTGACAAGCTGCATTCTCTGGCTTCTGTACTGCAGTTATGGATCACAGTCTGAGTTCTTTTGTCTGGTTGTAAAGTAACTGTTAGTGTAAGTACACAGTGTCCATATCCACAGGATGCTTTGCAAAGACTTTTTTTCCTTTCTTTGATGGAGAATGCAGCAGTGTAACTTTAATGGAGCATGAAGGAACTGAGTTTTATTCAAATACAGGGGAAGGCATTATGAGAAGTTTAAGCCCAAGGGACTTAAGTAAATGACTTAATATTACAACTCTGTGTCACTTTCAGCAGTACCTTTCTCAATAAATGGTTTCTACATGATTTCCCATCTGGCCATTACCGGCTTAGACTTATTTACAATAATTTAGGAATACAGTGAAATTAGTGTTTCGGTCCTTGATGCCATTGTAACTCGTCTTGGACAGTCACTTGCCTTTAGCTTGGTAGTTTGGGCTGCTAAAGGGAGCAAGAAGGGTTCTGGTCATGTAACTGAGGAAAAACATACAGAAAATGAAGCTATTCCATGAGATCAATAAACAAATTCCTAATCTGAGTAGAGAGACTTGGTTTAGAGAAAGAGAGTGTCTGTGTAAGGTGGGGTTTTCTTTTTAATTGGTTGCGTGTTTGGAGATGTGTGGGGGTTTTTCCCCCCAGAAATGGAACTTGACAGAATTTTTCTGGTATTTTGGAAGGAAGCGAGCCAGGGCATTAAAAAAAAAAAAAAGGTTAAAAATCTGACTGCAGTTTAGAGGTTTCTGCAATAATTGAATTTAAGCTCTATGTCCATTAATTTTTTTTTTATATGGTATGAATTTTTTCCAGCTTGAGTGAGAGTTTCTCATCATGCTGTCATCATAGCTTTGGCACTTGTCTCCAGTGTGTCAGACAACTGGCATAATCAGGGCTGCAAAGGACTTGCTTTCTCTGCTGTGTTTTTTTTCAGCATTGTAACCCTAGTAGTGGATCACAAGAAGTGTTGTGCTGTGATGACATTGTTGACCACCCTGAAATATTCTACTAAAATAGCTTGGGAAAAGAATCATTTTGCCATTCTCTGAGAGATCTGTAGTGAAGAAAATTAGTTTGATACATTTTAGTTTGCCAAAAACCCACACAACCACTTGGTTGCATCTCACTCAGTTTTAAGTGAGTAGCTGTAGCCTGGCTGTCAGCTTTCCCGTTTCATTGGAGGAACAACAGTGTAGTAGATAGCTCGTAAAATTATTTGGACACATTTCTTTGGAATTACAAACGCTGAATGATGAAAAACAAGATGCCAGAAGCACAGAGATGCAGTGACTTGCCAGAAGTCAGCAGAGGGCCAGGGGTGGAAACAGCCAATGCCTTTAAGAGTCCCAGTTGAGTGTTTCAGATGCATGGGAAGAGCAGGCCTTTTAGAAGAAGTGCACAGCACTCATTTTGAGAGCACTGATGTCTACCTGCAGAGGCAAGTCTTGTGATTAATCTCCTTCCTCAACAGCAGCAGGCATCCCTCAAAGTGAGGATTCGAGGCAGGCAGGAGCTCCCAGAGGCTGCTTATTGCTGGGATGAGCAGCATAAACAGGTGTAAGCCTTGGTTACATTGTTCTCTAGTCGGGTTGTTTTTTATTTTAATGTGTTGCAGAAAATGTGCCAGTTTCCATGGAACACTGAACAGTCAGACAACAGAGTATGGTAACAAGAGGGAGTGAGAAATAAATATGTTCACGAGTTTCTTTGTGAAGTGTCAAACATGTAGAGCTGGTAGGTTACTCGTTTTGCTTTGTGAAATGTAGCGCTGTTTTTCTAAATAACAATCCACTTCACTGTAGTGCAAGGGAACCTGAAAACCTGAATCCTGTGGCACGCAGCAAATTCCACTGGCTTTTCTGTCACATGTGGAGAAGACATCTCTTCCCTCATGAGGAGATGATGCTGTTTCCCTGCTTGTGGAACCAAAAGTGCTTTGCTATGGAGCTACTAAGAACCCTTAGCAGGGTTCTTAAGAACCCCTAGATACTAAGAATCAAAGTACTTTTCGATTAAATAAATTTTTAAAAATAGTGAGATAACTTGGCACCCATTAATCTTTTGTCATTATGTGTTTTATATAATGAACAGGTCAGTTCTGTCTATGGATTAAGGAAGAAAAATATTTCTGTTAGTGTAAACATAATTTTAAAGTTCTGGACATGAAAATGGGCTATTTTAATCAAATTACATCTTGAAAAGATTGGCAATTTCCAATGCAGAATGAACATATAAATTTACTGGTTTGCCAGGATACAGTAAATCCTTTTGGCAGTTCTATTTCTATATCTAATGTATTAATATTAGATAATCCTATTCATTTTACCTCTCTTACACTGTGGAGAGGGAAAGGGAATCCTGATTTGAGATAAGGATCTAGCGTAGAAAGAATGGGAGATCACAATATGAAACAGTGCTATAATACATTGCATGAAAATACAGAGTGAAAAGACTTCCTTGAATAATTCAAAAGTGAATATAGATAGAGCAAATATACATAAAAATCTCAGACTGATGGGTCTTAGTTGGAATTATTAACATATAAAGCAAAATAGTAACTCATGTAATATTTTCAGGTCCTTACATTCTCAAATCAACTTAAAATTTTGAAAATGTCAATCTTCCTAACCTCTCCAAAGATGTGAAAATCCTGTAGTCAGTCACAGAATTAGCAGGAAAATCTGCTCAGAGTACATTTTTTTGTATGTGATCCCATATTTTCTCTTTTAAAACTGTTAACTACAGCATTTCCATGCTTACTTCTGGGTTTCTTGCATGGTTGGCAAGAAGAGTTTGTGGGAAGGTCCGCAGCTCTTTTTGGAAGAACTTTATCTGTGATTTCAATGGATGGGGCTCATACTTTGGCCAAATGTAGTCTCATCTGCTAACAGATATTTTCTACAGACAAAGAGCATTGTTGTACTGAATATAGTCCTGTTTTGATAGCAATTTTGCCAACTGATTTCAGCAGGCTCAGGAAATGTCTGTTGTGCAATGATCTGTACAATCAATTTCATCCTTTTCAAAATGTGAGCATCTGTTTCAGACATGATAAAAACTTTTTTTTTTCAGTTCTAATAGAAAAGAATAGATCGGTTGTTCAGAAATTCCACTTGGAAACAATGACATGATTTTTCAAAATGAAGTGGCTTTAAAAAGTTGGTGTGTTCAGAAATGGTTACCAGGTCTGTGATTGTAATTATGCAACTGCTCTGATTTTTACACACAACATTAATAAAGATTGATGGACTCCACTGCATCTAATTACTGTGTCCAGTAGTTCTGAAGATGGTGAGCTGACTCCAAACATAGCTGCCAGAAGTCAGAATTTCTTTTTGTCATTTCCCCACTCTTTAATTCCTGTACATGACCAGTATAAACTTGCTTATTATGCTTTTTGTATCCATTAGGAGGGGAGGGCAGTGGGCACTGTGTGGCTATAAATGAAGGCAGTTACTTGAAAGAATTGTAATTCTGGTTGTCATTTGGTTGCCTAACAACAACATCTGAAGTTAACTCTTAGAAACTACAAGAGTGACTTAGGATCATAAGTGAATTGTTAGGGTAAAAAAATCTTCATTGCATCTTCATTCTTCTATTGTGATAGACACAAAATGTTTATTATTTACTACTGTCTGCTTAGTTAGAACCATCAGAAACAAGTCAGTGATAAAAAGGCATGGGATTGAATGGCAGCTATCATTCGTTTTTACAGGAATGTACGCCAAAAATCTCAATTTGCTTGAAATTGGGCATATTTTCCTGAAATAAGCACAAACCTGGAAGGACATTCAGTCTTTTGATTTGTTTGGGTTTTTTTCCTGCACTCATTGTATTTATTTATTATAAATTTTTTCCACTGTTATCTTTTCACATTACTAGAGACCTATGATTTAAGGAAGGAATGGTCATTAAAGGCAGGAAAGATTAAACAAAAAGTTGACAAGTAAAAGACATTTTATCAAGATTGTTTGGTAAAAATTGTCCAATATGTAAACATTTTCTTTTGACGCCAGAAAAAAAAACCATCAGGCTTTCACGTTACAGGTGAAAAATTGAGGAAAATCTCATGAACGCCTGTTCTAAATTCTTTCTCTCACACATTCTGTTTGGAAGACGTACCAACCTTTATACTTCTGTAACACATCCAGATACATTCAGTCTAGATGGCCATACCACAGCTCTGCCAGTACACTGCGCTTTTCCTCAAACCTTTCTAGAGCAGAGCATTAAGCAGGTTTGTACCCTACCTCTCACATATTTTGCATCATATAATCTTTTTCCAGTAAGACCCTTGCAGATTGTGGCAATTTAACAAAGTGCTATGCCTGCAGCACTGAAAGAATTTTAAAGCTCCCACTTCTGAAACATCCACACCTTAATTTGCTGGATTCTGTACCACACTTTCAGCTAGGTCAGCAAATCAGTGAAAAGTTGCATACATTTAGAAATAGGCTTCTTTTATTATCTCATTTTCATGGTATCGTATGATGGACACTATGTCATGACAGGATGTGGGAGACTTTCTTTCTATTTCCCATCTGCTCATCTCCTAATGGGAGCTGTTGTTCAAAAATTAAGAATTGTATTTATTATTGCTGTGATTTCGTACATTTTTCAGGATTTTGTAAGCCTGTAAATATAGGAGAGACACATTTCTCCTGAAGCACTTCATCTACTCAAGCTTTTTTTTTGTTTGTTTTTGCTTTTTAATTATGAAGTGGCTTATTCTTCATTATGGTCTTTGCCAAGTTTCTAATCATATGATGAGCCAGAGCAGCTTGACCTGACTGGAGATGTAAGTTGCTTCTGCTTTGGGTCTTCACTTGCTTCAGGAAATTTTTTTCCATTTTAGGAACAAGATTTTTTGGGGGTGGTTTTCTCATTTCCCTAATAAATTGAATGCTTTTGAAAAGTATGGTCTTAATGCTATCTTGAAAAGGCCTTGGGTTTGATTTTAATGGACTTTTGTTTCGTTTTGATAGTTTTTTGTTGGTTTGGTGGTGTTTTTTTTTTTTAAATTGTATTTTACCTGCTTATAAAACATCATGCCCTGTTCCTTCAGTGCCTTGGTGTAAACACATAATAACTGCAGGTGCCATCTCACTCATTTGACAATTATGAAACGCAGGTCTGAGCTACATCTCCAGGACAGAGGCTGCATAGGGAGTTCACAAAGAAAGATTAAATTGTGCTTTTGTCTTCAGTGAACAATATGATGGATGAAAAAGGTGATAATATAAATTGAGGGCAGGTTTTATATTTTGCAGGATTGTTATACTTTGTCTCTATGTACATAGAGTCTGAGGAGACTTTGGGAATGTAGTCTCTGCATTCCATAGGAGCTCACAGGCTTTCTGCCTTCTTCAGGCAAATATGTTTGCACTGTCTGAGTACATTAGGTGCAGAAATCATTACTGACAGGCTGGAGTTTGAAAAATGATTATGTAGTAATGAAAAGACAGCAGTAGGAAAAAAAGCCATTGCTGATTATGGGCAAATTAACAAATGTTGAAAATGGCACTCCAACAGAATCCTGGATTACTGTCCTTTGATTCTTGATTGTGATTGCAAACACTAAAAAAAAGCACCCTGACTTTTTATAATCAGGATTTGTATTGCTTGAAGGACTCCTTGGTTCAGAAGTTGTGCGTAGGGACATGGAGGAAAATAAAGCAGAAATAACAAGCATTGAAATTACCCAAAGACTCATACACGAGTTTGTACATGTGCAGCAGTTCTTAAAAGCAAAACTGAAGCCTTGTGAGTCTATCAACAGTTTATTTAATCTCATTTCCATTGCTTAGGTGCATCTGATGATAGATAGTTCAATAAACAATTAAGACTTTGTACTGCTTTTCTGAAATCTGCTGTGAAACACACCTTAATCGTGTAGTTCCTTTGTTCCTAATTGCTTTTTTGCCATTTCTGTTATTCCTGAGATGGAGCAAATATTACTAACATAAAGTAACTTTCTCAGTTAACCTTAATTGTTTTACTACTTTAAGTAGTCTTACCACTTTTTTCCTGCTAAAATAGTCTTCATTTTTGGCAGTCCATCAAAGAAAGATATTATGCCTCTCTGAGACCAAATCAGATACGTTGCAAGTTCACTGACTGTAAAAAATTCACCTTTTATGCACATAAATACTTCTCCTTTGAGCACTTAATGGTAATGATAAAGAAAATCTGAGGAGTAGGGTAGAGGGCTAGTTTCTAGTTTCATTTCCTGAATGTTTTGCAGTTTTCTCTTTAAAGAAGACTTTAGAGTTCTACTTTAAAGATTATCCTTTGTAAACAGATCTGATCCGTCCTAAGGTCCAGCAGTGAGGGTTCTTATCTTGGAGGAGGCTGTATTTTGCACTGAGGATCTGTGCTAAAGCTCCTGCAGGTTCTCCTGGCATAGCCTCAGTGCCCGTCTGTTCACACCACATGGCCCGGCATTTGGTTCATGCTACCTTGGCTAAGTGAACCCCTGGGATTTACGGAGTGGCTTCAGAAAACAAGAATCATATGCAAGATATTTGCTTTAAAGGTTTGCAGATTTTGATTTTTAAAATACTACGCTTGAAGGGTGTATTTGCTTAGGGGCAAGTCCGTATTTTGTTTCTTCTTCTGGGTCAGGGGTTTGGTTTCAGTGCATGCAAAAAACCCACAGGACTCACTCTTTAAAAGGTGCTCAGTTCCCTGTTGCTGATAGTAAGGATGGAACTTACTAGGTGTGAAAATGGTTATTACCAGCTGCAGAGTAATGAGAATCTGGGTTCCTTGTGAAGTGGAATAATTTATATTCAACACCACTGTGAATATGCCCTCAAGGTGACAGATTCATGACTTCATGCATTAGAAACCTGCATAGAGCCAAAAAAGGGATATGTTTAAGAGAATAGTTATTCTTAGGAGAAATGCATTCAGATGTCTTTTATCTATCTTGCTGCAAACCCTTAAGTTGGAAAAGGATGCGAAACTTGACTGTTACTGAATCTGAGAGTAACTTGGCTTTGTGTGTAGAATTAGGCCTAACATGTTGTTCATTTTTGAGTCCTAAGCAAAACCAGAATTCTAGGATAGATGTGCAAACAAATATATAGCTGCATTTCCTGCCATTTTTTCATCAGAAAAAATGAACTGCTTTAAAGGGTACTTGGTTTCCAGTGTCAGAGAGCTTAATCTGAAACAGGAGCTTAACAGACATATTGGCCTCCTTGATCCACAAACCTGAAACTGCTAACTGAAGGAGTAAAAAATGAGGGAAATTACCTTATTATCCCCATCTCCTGAGAAGTGATTTGGGTTTTGGCTCATCAATAACCATGACTGTGAGGCAGGGATGGCGGTCACCTGAGGTCATGCCTTTGTAAAAAAAGAGTGGGTGGGCAAGGGGCACTGGGCTTATGTTGTTTCTTTGTTTGCATTAAAAATCTAGAGGCTGCCTTGATGTGGGGCAGACTGGTGCCTTTCTTGTTCAATCTGAAGAAAATAAAGAAAGATGAAAGATGGAGGGGTGGAAGGATGAGAAACAGAAGAGAAAAGGAGGAGAAGCTAGAAGAAAGGGAGGAAGTGTGTTTTCAAGGAGTAATTATAATAGGAATAAATAAAAGATCTTTATATCAATGCGAAGAGTACTTACAAAGACCAGGATTTATGGCATATTTGGAGTTTTTGGTTTGGCTTTGTTTGTTTTTGATAAAGCATTTCACTTGCAGTATCAAATCAAATTCTCCAAGGAGAACTGTTACAGGAATAGAACAAGCACAGAATTAAAACCTGGTCCCAGAGGTATAAAACCTCCATTTCACTCATCACAGAGTAGCAAGGGGGAATACACTATGCTCAGGGAAGGGTGAGCTATTTTCTGTGATTGCCATGATTTATAACAGCTGAAAGGAGTCTTTTTCACTGACTTTTGAGGCAAAGCAAGAGGTTTACCAATACCAGCCAGAGCCTCTCAGTTGGTAAAACTACTCCTGCAGAACAGCTTTCCTTTCAGAAAGCATTTCTGGGGTGTATTTGTCTTTTTTTAGCAGCCCTCCCTCTGCTTCCTAGAACTGAACTGTTAAGGGATCATAAAATATTAATGCTAAATATAGACAGAAGGGACATTCACCAACCCAAATAAAGGTTTACTGAGCCTGTGCTTGTTTTTGAGAACCTGTGAAGTCCTAAATATTTAAACTGAAAGAGGTTAGGGGAAATGTGGAAAATTGGCTATTTGACATCATCAGAAAATGTTGCTGATCCACAGGTAAGAGTCTGAAACTCTCAAGGAAAGTGGAAGAAAAGGGAGGAGAGAGATAAAAACTATGCTTACATGTTTAATTTTGTATTTTGAAAGTTAGAGCTTGGTCAATCTTTCTGCAGGTTTTTTGTTGTGTTGTTTCGGGGGTTTTTAGCTTATTAAAAGGGCTTTTAGCCATAGCAAATTTACAAAATGTTCATGCCAAAAATCAAATTAACTCTTTCAAAAACAATAGCTTCCAGAAGTTTGAGTTCTTTTTACCTCTGACTTCTTTCTTCTCTTTTTGTCTCTGACAAGCACACACAAAACATGCACTCCATCAGCTCAGGATAGTGAAAAAGGTTTTGAAATTCCAAACAGCTTTTTCTTGAAAAGTTCTGGTTTTGAAAGGAATGCCTTTGCAGAGTTAAATTCTTCCTAGCTTTAATGGCTCTATGTAACTGCAGCATGTTCTCTGCTATTTTACATTATCTAATTTTAGGTGAAGTGTCTTCATGGCCCTTGGGAGGACATTTCATAGTCTCAGTGCAAGCCTACACTTACACATAATCTGTGCTTGCACCTAAAAAGACAAGGGGAAAAAAAAAGTGCAGAGAAAACGTAGCTGCTGCAAGTTTAAGATTGACAACTAGTTGGCTGCTGTCATTTTTTTTTTTTTCACTGCCAGTGTAGGAGGCAACTAACTGTTTGAACAGCAGCATTTAGCACATTGCCTCAAGGATCAGAGATCAGTGTCTTCAGCCTGAGAAGCGTCTGTGGTATAGGCCAGTGAAGGCTGAGATAGTGACACAGTCACTTCTGTGTGCTTTTTCTCTCTTTTGGCTTAGAGCATAGCCCTGTTTAAATTATATTAGGCTTATCAGAACTAAAAGTGAATGTGTTCCCTAAAATTTGTACTGATTTTAAATCATTTTCCCTTCATACCACAGATTTGTTGGTCTGTGTGTAACTACAGGATACTTTTGTAAGATTGTCTGGGTAAGGGACTTACATCCATTGTTGTACTGCAGGATCATAATAGCAAGTGGACTGACATTCGCCCCCCAAACGTCTTCCACTTTACCTTTGTGATTATCATATAATAGCTGGAGAACAGCAGGTTTTTTTAGTCAGATGTCATCTTGGTAAATGTGAATGAGAGAGTGAAGGCATTTGGTGTTTGTACATAGGTAAACAGCACAACAATTGTTTCACTCCAGTAGTTTTAAATCAGTTAGGCAGTCTGCTCTCATCAGCCCATATCCTGCAGAGTCTCAAAAGAAAATGTCATTTGTGAAAGTGGCATTTGACAGACATTTTTCTATACATGCACCATTTTTATGTGAGTGTTAGGCTGGTCAAAAAAATCTGAGCTCCCACCAAAACATTTCTGTTGGCATATTATGCCCTTAAAAACAGAAGAAAAAAGCCTTCCTGCATTGCATCCACTGAAGGATGGGCACAGATCTACTACAGTCCAGAAGGAAATGCAAGCATTTCCATTCTTCTTCTAGTCTCCAAGGACCATGTGTAATGCATCTTGTATTGATGATAAGGTTATACAAAATGGGTTTGTGGAATTATACTTCATGATTGTTTTAAAAACTTTGTTCCCAGTGTCTGGTAGTCACATAATCTATGTCTGTCTTGATTTTTGTTGAAGTCCCACCCAGAATGCTTTCATGGAAAAGCTTTGTGATAGGAAGAGACACAGTCCAAAAGCTCAGAAAAACCCAGGAAACGATCAGTCAAGGAGTGTAATATTAAAAATAGTTTGCAAGTAAACATTGTAAATTATGAGTATCTCTCATGATTTTAGAATGCACATATGTAGTTTGTGATTTCTTACCTAAGAGTCCTTGAAAGTCCCATTTAAAGTTGTTCTAAAATATTTTGACCTTTGGATAATCATCAGGTTTCATGACTTAAAGGAGTAAAATTAGTAACAACATCAACTAAAGCAAAAATTGGTGTGGAAAAAGCAGAGGACATGTGAGGAAGAGAGGACATTCAAATCAAAGACAAATATTACTGAGGTGAGGACAGCTTAAAATATGATGAGAAGCAATATAAGGATGCTATTACCAAACCCTATCACCCTAATTTGTGAAATACCCTGCGACTAGCAACTCTGGAAGGAATTATAAAAAGTTGAAAATGACTAACCATTTCAAACTGATAAGATTTTCTTAAATTAATCAGATAATGGGTTGTTTCCTTTTGT
This sequence comes from Grantiella picta, assembly GCA_013397955.1. Taxonomy (NCBI): domain Eukaryota; kingdom Metazoa; phylum Chordata; class Aves; order Passeriformes; family Meliphagidae; genus Grantiella; species Grantiella picta. Next base: position 80,276 of record VZRM01002792.1, on the reverse strand, counting down.
CACTCTGCAGCTTATAGGATATAGGATATAGGATATACCTTCTATGCAGAGCCAATAGGTTATTCTCTAATCTGTTTTAACAGTTTAGTCAACACACACCAGTTGTTACTCTGGTAGAAATTATGTGAGCAGTGCAAGTTACCTGCTTTTTTTCAAGTAATTCCTCTTCATGACTCAAGTAAAACCTATATCAAACATATTTCTGTAGAATCATCAAATGGTTTGAGTTGGAAGGAACCTTTCAGAGGCCATCTAATTCAACTTCCCTGCCATGGGCACAGATATCTGACAGAAGATCAGGATGCTCAGAGCCCCATCCAGCCTTACCTTGAATGTAAGCTCTGGGATGGGGCATCCCAGACTCTCTGGGCAGTTTGTGCCAGTGTTTCACCACCCTCATTGTAAAACACCTTTTTTCAATAACGAATCTAAACTGACCCTTCTTCACCTTAAAGCTGTTATCCCTTCTTCTATCTCAACAGGCCCTACTTAAACGTTTGTCCCTGTCTTTCTTACAGCAGGGTCACCATAAAGTCTCCCTGGAGCCTGCTCTTCTCCAGGATGAGCAATCCCAGCTCTCTCAGCCTGCCTCCATGGGAGAGGTGCTCCAACCCTCTGAGCATTTTTGTGGACTCCTCTGGATTCACTGCTGCAGGTCCACATCTTTGCTGTGTTGGAACCCCAGAGCTAAGGCAGCTCTGCAGGTGGGGTCTCACCGAGAGGCAGAGGGGCAGAATCCCCTCCTTCCTCTGCTGCCCATGCAGCTTTGGATGCAGCCCAGGACACAACTTTCTTTTGTAGTCTACCAGTGGGTGCTAGGATGGATCTTTCACATCATTATATTTTATGTCACCTTTTCTACATTCTTTCAAGTCTTGTGCAAAGTTGCTGAGTTTCACAGTTCGAATACTTTCCTTATCAGAGTATCTCATGTTTCCAGATGTGTTCTTCACTGTCTTGGCAGCTTATCTTTTCTCTTTCAGTGAAACCTTTCTTGCAGTGCTGCTGCATGCTGATTAAAGCATGCCTTTCTTTTTAACCCTTTGTCTGCTGTTTCTTCTGGCACTTCCCCTATCTGCTTCCCTCTTGCCTCCACTCAGATTCATGTTTTTCTCATCCAAATCCTAATAGTTTTGTTGCAACACTCCTGACAATGTTTTCTTCTGATAGACCTCTGCTTGCTCTTGATCCATGCAGAGATTGTGTCCATTTCAGAAGAATCAAGCTGACCCAGGTGTTCAAATGAACTTTGTTAAATCCACTATTAGTCTGTGTGTTAATACAGAGCTCACTCAGGGTGTAGCTACTGTCCTAAGACTTGCTTCTGTCTTAAGTAAACACCTGCAGTTGCTTCCTGCAGTACCCAGAGTGTCCTTAATGTGATTTGATTTAGTCATGCTGAAGAGGGCTGACTGCTTGTTAGCAGTCACATGAATGTTTGAAAGCAGCTTCTAGAACTTAATTTGTCTTCGGATTACTTTGGTGGGTTACCTGGACTGGCAAAAATCTGCTAGATTATTCCAGGGAAAAAGGACTCAGAGAAACCCAGACTTCTTTTGCCCATGCAGCTTTCCAGTCATTCTTGACAAGCAGTTCCAGTTACTCTTGACAAGCAAACACAGCTATGGGGATACAGAGGCCTTTATTTTAAAGCCTGTCTGACTTGTACATTCCTAGCAGTCATTGCTGTGACCTTAGAGAAGGTACAACAAAGAACAATGCCAAAGAGTGAAGTTGTGCATGCCTTTGATGTCTGACTGCTTCAGACTGTAAACTTTAGAAGCTGAGGTTTTCTTCAAAGGAACGCATCCTGCTGGTACCACTTGTGCTGATTTTTAGTGATGTTTTCACATAAGAATGCTGAGCTAAAATTGTCTAAGGTCTGTGAGGACCCCTTCTAAAGAACTCCTAAGTATTGAAAATGTTTTATTTTTATCTCTTGCTTTCTAGATAGTACAGATTAGGACTTCCTCTGAGAAGAAGTCCGGACAGAGAGATACATAAATCAAATTGTCTTTTCCTGTCTTTTATAAAACCTTGCCTGATGATAAGGAACATGCTAGTTTAACAGTGAAATTAATTTTATTCCTCTGACAGCAATGTCTTGATGAAAATAAAATGGGAAATCTCACCCAAAGGAAGTCACTGGCAGCCTCTGGCAGCATCCAGGCCATTCAACTGTTGATGCAAAAGTCATGGAACTCCTTCTGAGTACATCTTTAAATTTTCCGGTTTTCTGTAATTCCTGCTATGTCTGCAAATCATCACAGAGAGAGACTCAAAGATAATTTGAAAAAGCAGTGTCAAGCATTGACTTGGGATAGTGGATCTGCAGATGTCTATAATGGCTGTGGGGCCTATTTTGCACTGTAGAATCATTGGATCATAGAACTGTTAGATGTCAACTACATGTCTGTTCACTGAGGTTAAAAGATGGGAAAAGGCTATTAGTTCGTGTCTATTAACAAGCACTGCACTATCTGGTTCTTTATGTTTGGTGTGCTTAGCCAGATCATTCAATCACGAAGGCTGGAAAAGATGTCACAGTTGCAAGTGTGCTGAAACATTACCAAAATTTTCTGTGCTAGAAATGTGTGATACATTAAATCTGATGCTTGTCACAACTTTTCTTTCTTAAATTTCATCCTGCTACTTGTTGTTATCACTAGCACCCTAAACACTTTGTTAGAAGAGGCATGTTGTTATTTTGTGTTTTGGAGCTCGAATATCTCTTTCAGGGCAAATGGGCCCTGAAAGAAAAAGATCTTTTTGAAAGTAACTTTTATCAGGACAGAGCTGCAAAGTAATTTATACTTTCCAAATACTTGGAAAGCACTGTCATCTGTTCCTCATCGTTTGGGGAAGCTGACTGTGTTTAGCTGTCACAGTCATTTTTTTAATGAGCAAATGCCTCCCGTTGTGATAACTGCTGTATTGCTTATCATGGGACTCTTTTGTGCCAATCATTATTAGTGTGAGCTTTGCTCCACGGGACCAAACACAATACAGTGGATCTTCTGCTCCCCACTGTCATCCATCTCCCTGTCAATTTCCTGCTGGCTTTTTTCCTTTATGCCAGGATGTGCAAGGAGGTGGGATTTGGAGACACTCCAGTTTTGTCCATAGGAGCAGGTAAAAATGTTCATCTACTGCATGCAGGGAGAGGTCCTCTGGGTACAATTCCTGTTCATCAACACTGGGAGAGTGGTTGCACACTCATTAATGCCAGATCAGTGCACTGTAGCTTGCCAAGCGGTGGGAAGCTTGTCTGGGTCGTGTGGTGGGCCTGTGACAGTGATTCTGCTGAACTCACTGAATGCACTGTCTGGCTTTTCTGTGGCTTTGTGGCAGCTGTAAGGGGACAGGCAGTACTTGGTTCAGAATGCAGCCTGCAAACATATCACTGGATGATATTTTTAACAATTCTTAATTACAGCTGTGTTTAGTGCCTGAACAGTGCATGAAAACACAGCTCTAGTATTTCTGAACCAGACACTGGAAGGCTGAGAGCCAGATTTTTACTGAAACTGAAAGACTCTTACGTGTTGCTGAAGTCTGTTATTTATGGAAGGGTTGTCCCTGCCTTTGGTGACTGTACAGTTAGATCAGCAATGCTTTGAAAAATCCATTCCTGACCATTTCCATGGCAGCTGTGCTCTCTGCAGGGATCATTAATGCATCTGACTGCAGCAGGAGCAGAAGCATCTCCCACTGGATGTACTTGTCACTGGCAGGGGAAGGCAACAGTAAGTTCTGTGCTTGGACATTTCTAAATGATAACCCTCAGGTCTCACACCGGATCTGCAGAGTTTAGATGTCTTTTGTGGCATTTCCTGTGGACAAGTGGACATAGGCTAGAACACGTTTTTGTTTTGGAGGAGTCAGAGTCAATGTCTGCTCTGTTGGCCAAGATGCCAGCTGTCACACAGGTGTTGGTTGTTCCCTTCTCCATGTACAAGAGTAAGTGGTTGCATAATGGCGGCTTTTAAGTTGAGCTGTGTTACAGCACTGTTGCCTGGCGTTATAGATGGGATGATAAAATGCCTCACTGGAAGCTCTGAGAAGAAATGTGCAGTTCTTACGATCCCATCATCTCAAGCCCTAAATATAGATGAGTCCCAAATTTTATTTTAATTTTTACTTTGAACAGACTTTTCTGCAGAGTTGGATAAAAAAACAGAAAAGCCAGGAACATCTATAAGAGAAAGGTCAGAAAACAGGTATACATCTTCTTTGTGTTATGACTGTACCAGAGTGGAAGTGGAAGCTTGTTCATGCAGCTCCCTAAATGGTCATTTCCTGGCTTTTCATTGGAAGAGAAAGGCCACCTAGGGATGTGGGTTATACAATACTAACTCAGAATCCAGATTTTTGCAGGACTGTCCTGGATACTGTACAAGAGTTCACAAAACGGGAAGGAAAAACACAACCGCTGTCCTGTGAAGAAACCAGTTGTGCAGGGGAATAGTGGCAAAGAGACAGGACAAGAACTTGCTAGCTGAAGGACGAAAAATGAGAGAAAAAAATGAGATGAAGCACGTAAATCGGGAGACACTAAAATTTAAGATTAGTTTTGCAGTGAAATAATAAGTTAAAAATGCTCTGCAGTATCAAAAAGCCCATAAGCAACTCCACTATGAGACTGTGGAGCTGAGATGGGAAAGTTCTGAGTGCAACACTAAGTCAATGCAATGCCTCACCCAAGCTGTTACTAAAACACATTCCAAAAGGGGTGGTGGGGTGGACAGAGACCTATGGATTGACCATGTTCAACCTCATTCTGCACTTCAAAGAGCAGAAGTTCGCGAGTTCAGGTGTTCCTGTTAAGGAGATGCTGGAATTCTTCAACAGAGAATTTTAGAGCACCCTTTGCTACTGGAATAAGGGAAGAAAAAGTTAATATACAATAAGAGGCATACAAGTTGTTATGAAACTACTGTGCTGACCCCAAAACTTTAAACAGGCTTGGCTGTAAAATTGGGCCCTTGAAATAAAAATATGTGCTCTGAATGGCTTCTTAAATGAAGATGAAGCCTTGCCACGGCTGGATGAAAAAATGCTGTGCAAGCTTCCCCTGCAGCTGCTCAGTGGGTGGCTATAAAACCAGAGTTAGATGTTTCCCTGCAGCCACAAATCACCATTCTGAGGAGGCACATTGGCTTCTGCAAGCTTTAAAATAATATTAAAAGGTGAGAGTTATGTTGGAGAAAAGGGCATGTACCAAATAAAAGCATATTTAGGTCAGAAGGCTCTGTCTGTGGTCTTTCAAACCAGTGGTCTCCAAAGCAGGGTGCATGCACAGCAAAGAGTGAATAAAACAGTGCATTGGGGTGTGAAGAAAATATTTTTGTGATATTATTAATTTCTTAAACTATATTTATTTCACCTTTAGCTTACAGTTTTTACTTTTTCTGTATGTTTTACAAGTTGCATATTATGTTAATATGGTGGTACCTATCTATGATTTATAAATTACGTACATTGAGAACGTAGCGTGGGTGTCTCAGATTTTTTCCCCTGATATGGTTTGCAATCCCAAAAGTTTGGAGATTGCTGTTCTAAACCCTAGATGTGGCCAAGACCTGCATGCTGCACATAGAATAGCTGTGGTGAGTGGTCTTGCATCTAATTTTAGGGCTTAGAAATATGTGAGCTACATGCCCTGAGGCAGAACCCTGGTAAGAGAAATAGGAGTCTTTGGGAGGAAAGTAGATGACTATAAGCTAAAGAAAAATCCTAGGGCTAGGAAAAGACAAAGAGGCAGTAAAAGCTGCTGTCTTTGCAAAGTGCACGTGGTGGGAAGGGGGTTGTGGCAGCTACCTGTGCTTAGCACAGAGGTTGCAGAGGGAGTGGAAGCAGCAGGGCAGTGCTTCAGTAAATGCCATGCTGGGGCTTTTGGCAGAGATCAACACAAGAAAAGAAATAAAGCCCAGTGCCCCCAGTGTCTCAGTCCCAGCCAACAGCCCATCTCTTGTCTTCCTGGGGCTCACACAAAATTAAAAATGAAGACTGCGGAAAGCATGTGGTTCTGGTAGTGTTTTTGGAGTTGACTAAGAATTAAAGGGCTCAGCTGCATGCTGTTATGTCTGTTGATACAACCAAAACCACTGGATAGCAGGTGCAGACAGTGATATCTGCTCTTAGGACAGCTTCCCTAAGGAAGCAGATAGTGAAGGAGAGTGAGGGACTGAGGACTTGCTTATAGCAGAGCGAAGAAGACATGCACATACAAGATGAAGCAGCCAGGGTGCTTTATTTGCTGTGCTGTGCAATCCATTCCAGTGCCATGGATATTGATAACTTGGCATTTCTTGACCATTTTTTTTCCATGTCTCTGTTTTATTTGTGCTGTCACATATGCAAACAGAATGATGCAGTATTTTTATTTTATGTCAATTCTCATGGTTGAGGTGACAATAGAAAAATATGAACTGAGAAAAGCAGAGAAAGAAGATCTAATTTAAAACTCCAGTAATTTCCAAGTCAGGAAACTATTTCCTTTGTGAGAATACGTATATTTCATATTATTAATATTGATTGTGCTTTGTAGATTAGGGAATGCAGTGTTTCAATGTGTAATAAAATAAAGGTGTGTAAATGAGCATGTGTGTATACATATCTAGAGAAATTAAGTCTTCTGCATTCATAAAATGGAATGTTTTTAGCACTATAAGCAGCAGCTGCACCTAGATCAGCCAAATCTAGAACTGCTTTCCATGATAAATTGAGTTTTAACAGCGTGCATAAGCCTTTCAAAGTTGTGAATGGGGTGACTGAACCTTTGTCTAATACTGTATTTGGGGTATTTTAAAAAAGTAGTGTATGAATCAGTGGTCCTCATATGGGCAGAAAATAATAGGTTGTTGTAAAAACTAGTTTCCTCTGTGCAAATGTTATATGTGTGTGTGATATCTAGTCTTACAACAATTTGCCGGAAAGCATTTTTCCATTTTTAAAGAGCTAACCAGATAATTTTTGAAAACTAGAATAATGGCATTTTAGAGGTGAGAGCTGTGCATCAGCAGTGGAGACATGATGTTCTGATGGTCTGCTTAGAAGGATGACAGCAAACAGCACAGGATGTATTTATATGCTTCTGTCAGCTTTTAGTGTTCAAATGGCTGTTTAATCATATTCTGGCCAAGTCAGATTGCAAAATTGTTTCATTTATTTTCAGCCATAGTCTGTCATGCAATTTGCAGGCTCCAGTTGTATTTGAGTGTGTATGAATTTGTATGCACACACACTCATGCTCATGTAAGTGTCCACAAAATATTACAAGCTAACTTTCTGCATACAGTTGACCTGAAATAGGTACATGTCTCATTAAAACCTTCCTAAAGAATGTGATTTCAGTAATAGCAGACTCTTAGAAGTAACATTAAGGTCTCAGCTACAGGAATTTCAGAATTCATCTTTGTGGGCTGAGTCTCTTTAATTGTAACATTTCAGTTGTTTGTGTAGACTGTCTTGGCTTTAAAAATCTTGAAAAAGTTTGATGTGTCAAACAATGTCTGTGTGAGCTTCCCTGAGGCCTCTGTAGGTGTCACAAGACAACACAGGGAAGAACACAGGCTTCCAAAGAGACCAAGGCTTGGCCCTAATCAGGAGCTTAACTCCGTAGAAGCGTTTGCAACAGCCTTGCTGGATTCATAGGAGAAAAAACATGGTTTTCAGTCTCTCAAAATCTAGGGCATCCTTGTCCATTGAAATCTGGGTTGTGGCCTTGTAGCCAGACAAATGTGATTGCCTTTTCTAATAGCAACACAAGTTATGAAGTAATTCTATGAGGACAAGATTTTGCCAGATACCAATTGAGCTGTACTACAATACTGTCCTGAGAAGTGGGCAGATTTGGCCTATAGGGGTTATACTTGGTTTCCCTTGGCTGCATAATGGACACAAAGCTAAAAAAAAAAAAAGAGGAAAGCAAAAAAATTTTTTTTTCTTTGCACTAAGGAGAGCTTCTACCAGAGTGTTTTGTCTGAGGGAAACAGTGCAGGTATGCTGGAAATGCTTTGTACTCTGTCTTGGCAAGGGAAGAATGTGAGGGTTTGTAAACCAAGTGAACCAACAAAAGATCCATGTAAGACTGAGCTTGCTGCCAGGTTTGCAGCAGTGAGAGTCTGTGCAGTCCTTGTGTGTCTCTGACAGCTCCACTGCTAATATGAATACCAGAATATCAGAGGAGCAAGAGGCTCTGCCCCTGGACCTCATCACCAGAGGCTACACTGTGGTGAGGCAGTTGTTTGTTTACTTTCATAATATTACAGCTTGCAAATCAATACTTACAGAGTTTGCTGGGCCCTGAGGGGACAAAATGAATGAGTTTTTCCTTTCTATCTACAGTCCACTGGCTTATGCCTATTACATGACGAGCTTTTAAACCAGCTCACCATGATTTTGAGAGGAAATTTCCAATACAGAATTCATCCCGTGGAAAAAAAACATTGGAAATAAATAGAAATATATTAATCACCTGATTTTCCTCCCCTCACCCTGTCTAGCACTGCTGTGCTTTGTTCCTTCCCGTACCCATCTCAATAATTCTGCTTGTTTTATCTTTACATTATGAGCTGCTCGAATACTCTCCAAAAGTTTTGGCTCCCTAAGTTGTCATAGAAGGGCAGTGGGAGGAGAGGGAGTTGGGAATTTACTCACAGATATCCATCTGAGGCTTGAGAGTACCTGGCATGTTGCAGGAGCCTCGTCCTTGCACTGAAATGTGTGGATCAGTAGCTTGCTTGGACTTAGGCTCAGCTGATATGGCATACAAGAGCAGAAGGCAGCATATATTTTTTAAATACATTTTTAATATTTGGATTCCCAAAATTAGTTCTATGCAGAGCTGTGAAGCTCCATTACAAATTAAGAGCAAATGCTTCTCATTCTTGCTAACACATAAGCAGCCAATTTTTTTTTTTTTTAATAGCTCAATAGATTTCAGTAGCACTCTTGGCCAGGGAGGTTTTATAAAGAAAAAAACATAACCATTTTTCTGAAGTAAAGTAAAAATTTTCTGAATTAAGAAAATTTCTTTGGACACCTTTTTTTTCTTACAATACTTTAATAATTTTAAAATAAAATTAATATTAAAATATCTTCTGCAAAACTCTGATGTATTTGGGAGGGTAAAGGTTAAGTGTTCCCTAAAGTCTATTGTAGTGGTGGACAAAATCTTCATCTTGTGGTTTGGCATCACAGGCAAAATGTTTTCCTCTCCTGCCCTCCATTCCATAGGAGTTTTTCTGTAGCTCATCCAATTTTCCTCCTGTCTGCACCATTGCATTGTTACTGTCTCTATACTTGACGTTTTCTTTTGCTTTCTTCTTCCCCTTCAACGTCTCCCCGCTTTTTTCACTGGTAAACTGTGATAAGAGCAGTTAAGCTCCTATAAGCAGATAAAAAGGTTTTCTCCTGTTGAAATTGTCTTCAATGCCTGTTGGTGCTTTGCATGGGGGGTCACCAAGTGCAATGGAATTGGTTTCAGAGGGTGAAATTCAGTCACAAGCCCTTCATGACAGCATCCCACGTACCGGGTAGATCATTGGTTTCCAGCCAGACTCTTGAAAGAATGCCAGGTGCAAATCAGAAATGGTCTTGATTCTTTTTTTTTTTTGTGAGCTGTGCAAATGAGACGCTGAACATAGAACTCTTGTGCAATAGTTTACAGATGGTGATTTAGTACGAACAGAGTACCTGTATCTCAAGCCCATGATTAATTAAGTAAATCAATCGCAGTTCTGGATCTCAACTATGTTCCTTCTGGAACGATAGCCTTCTATATTTTCATTAAACTAATCATATAACTAATCTCTGTAATTCAGAATCCTGTATGTATAGGAAGAGTTACTTTAATGCTGACCACACCTGTCACTTTGTTGCTATAAACACCCGTAAAGATAAATGGAGTTTTAACCTATCAGAAGTAAAAGAAAAAATTGCCTTTTGTATTTGTTCTAAGATCACAAGGTAAATTAATTAGTCTAATCAAGATGACATGCCTTCAGATGGGATGGGTAGAGGCCAGAAATAGTCTTTCTTTTGCCCACGATAATGCACAAGTGTTTCATTTAAATTTATTTTAAAGTTTGAAAGGATGAAATAAGAATTCGAACAGTTAGCTTTTTTTTGCTTAAAGCAGAGTTAGGAGCAGGACCAATCTTTTAATAGCATGGATAAATTCAGTGGGGTTTGGGTTTTTTCTACAGACTGCTTGTTATTTTTTAAAAGAATTCCCTAATGAAACTCATAGGCAGATTCCTTCTTCATTTATCATGTACCACTTAAGCCTTTTGCAAGAAAGAGGGGAGCTTTATCGTCTGTAGCAGATAAAACTTTTTATTCACATGGTTTTGCTGATGTGACAACCACATTTACATGGTTTTCATTCAAACCATCACTAAGTGTCTCACCAAATGGAGCAAACCAACCATGAGGACACTTTCAGACCTGCAGGACAAGGAGAGGTTCACAGGTTTGAGATGGTTCAGAATAAGGCTTGTGGCCATTTTGTTTGGCTTTCTGGATATTAGCATACAAATGCCTGCTATTCACACAGTTATGTTTGAGTTCTATTTGACATCTATGAAATTCTGTCCAAGTGGCATAAATGAAAATTTTGTTGCCAGTAGGTGTAGCATTGAGATTTCACTTTCTTCCCCACAGTGAGAAGTGGTTACAAGACCTCTGCTGTGCTGACATAACACTTGAACTCTCATGAAGATACAAGTGGTGCAGAACCCTTATCAGTCTGCCTATCCACAGATTTTATACTGCTGCTTGTCACTCAGACATGGGATAATTTTCCACATGAAACTGGTAGCAGGGGAAAACAACCCTAACAAGATTCTTGAAGTCTGTGGCATCACTTTCTTCTAGGGATCAAACTGCTTTGACACCAGGGATTTAGCAACACATATTTAAGAAAATTAATTTAGGAATCCAGATAGTTGTTAATGTAGCTTTCTTCATAACCGAGTGGGTTTTGTACTAAGGGTTGTCATTTCAGGTATGCTGTGAACTATATTATTTAAGTACCACTGTTTGCCATAAAATGGTTTTCTACCATGAGTACTGAATGTGAAAATGTGACTTCTGCTAGCAGAAAAGAGTCAGAACTCTCACCAGAGAAAGTGTTTTTCTGTCTTAAACGTTGCAAAATTATTTTTCTGTAATGGTTAACATGTGTGGGTTTATTTTATGTATTGTTTTTATTCCTTTCCTTGCTGTCATTAGTGGTATGTAATCAGTTCCTTGTCAGGGAGTCTGTGGAGGCACTTGTGAGAAGCACTTTCACTGACAAGGCAATTTATTTGAATGGTGTAGCAAAACTAGAAGCCAGGAGAATTTATAATAAACTGTATTCTGTGGTGATACCTAGATTCAGTAAACTGAGCTTCTGCTTTATCAGTTCAGCTCCTCTTTTCAGTGTTCTGAGGACGCTGTGCTCCTTACACAGGAGTGCTCTTGGAGACGGCCACGAGCCAAGGCCTGAAACTGAGCACACAACACTTGTTCATGATCAGCCACTAGACAATTCCACAGTTAACGAAAGATCAAGGATGATTCAGACACTCAGATTTTGGACAGTGTCTCCAGTCTGAACACCCTGTTATTGTTCTGGTGGCTGTGATGTTGATGGCTCTCTGTCTTTCAGTTCACAGTGAATGGGTAAAGCCTTCTTTGAATGATGCAAGCATCCTCCCTCTTTACCAAGCTCCACTGTGTGTAGGCACTCTTCCTCAAGGGCAACGTGATCCAAAGGATAACTTTCTCATTTGCCGGTAAAAATTGATGTTTTGTGGGCCATTGAGACAGCAAACTGAGTACCAGTTTTCTGGTACCTTCTAATTCTTGCAGCCATTATGTTGTTTTGTTACTATTACTGGTTTTCGGCAAGTGGTCTGCATTGTGTTTGGGTGCACACAAATGCACAATGCTTCATGCTACAATGTCATTTGCACTTTTCATCACATGATTTGGCTTTTGGAGTGATTCATGCCACTACTGTGGTTTCGATTACTTTGGAAACACCAAAGACTGTACTTGGAAACTACTGACTGCCTTTTGCAGTAAAATCTTACCTTTCATTCTTTAGGCCCTTTCTTATGCATCGATCCGGTTTATGTGGAAGAGACCTCTGGTGAAAACATTTTAACCCTCTGTTGTCCTGTCACAGCCTGTTCAGAATTACAGGCGTGTCATGCAGAGGTTGCACTGGGATAATGAAGTGTGGAGCTGTCACATCTCGGTGCATGTTTGATCAGCACTTGTTTTGTAAGGTTGCAGTATGTTTTCTGCTTGTTCCACCAGCAAGAAATCAGGGAAACCTGTATTCCTGAAATGTACAACGAGGGCTGTGTAGTTCTCATGCAGGAATTACCAAGCACATCTGAAGTGCAGGGATTGTGTTGTCAAGTGGACAGAGCACTTGACAGGAGTCTGAGAATAATGTGTCTTTCTTCAGCCCATACATTGAGTCATTGTGTGATGTTTGGCAAATTGCTTCAACTGTTTCCCCCCACAGGAAATAGGGGACCCTGCTTAATAACGAGATCTGTAAGAGATAGTATAACAAATAGTGATTATAATGATACAGTACTTTGCCAAAGCTTGGGTAATCATAGTTAGCAGCGGCATTAATTCTAATTTGTTTCCTTAATTGATTGGAGGTTTGACATCTGCAATTTGTGTTTCAGTTGGGCAAACTGATCCTTGATGGATTGGTGCAGAGGTTTTGGAGATTTTTTTTTTTTACTTGTAAGAAGAATTCTTTCAATGAGAGTAAAGATCTTTATAATTTGAAGCCAATTGCCAGCAGAGGTTTTCAAATTGCTAATATAAGGTTAAAGTAATTTACAAAGAGGAAATACTGGTGTTTCAAGTATCTTTTACATTGTCATAGAAACAGATGGTGTTCCTTCTACTATAACATTTACATCTTATTTTGGAACAGTGTTAGCTGCTGCAGAAAAGATCATGAAACTGTCTTGAAGTAAAGAGACAGAAATCCATTTTTTTTTTTTTGTGCTTGCATCACATCCTGGTACCAGATGAGCAGTGGTTGCCCTCCACACCTCTGGACAGAGCAGATTTGGGATTCTGCAGTGAGGTGGTGTCCCACATGTGCCAGTGGCTTCACTGCTGCTGTGTTCTGTGCAGCAGATCCTAGATTTCAGGCTGGTGGTCTCTGAGCTACTGCAAAAGAAACATGCACCAATACTGATTAACTGAAACGTAGTGGGAAAGAGCCCAAAACAGGACCTGTTAACATTTCTGGATTGTTGATTTGAGTATTTTCCACAAATGCCCAGATATCCACCACAGCAATATGTGAAATACATTGTTCATCTTCTCTTCCTACCTATGCAGGACACAGCTTAAAAAACTGATTGACCACTGTCTCCAGAGGAATAGACCACCAATTAATTGGTTTGATCACTGATTACACAGAACAACAATTGGCTGTACTGTGTCTGCTGCAGGAACTTACACCATAAAGGCTCAGCGAAATGCTAGTTTGTCCTAGATATGTCCTTCTTGCTGTCTGCCACATGCTCACATAAAAGGCTTTAGAACATACCTGAATGGGGTATTCTAAAAGCCATTCCCCTGGATGGATCCCTGTGGCAAGAAAATCTCTTCAGCTTGAATTCTCCTTTTCTTTGCTGTCCTTTTCATTTAGTTTTCAATTCACTTATTTATATCTCTGTCTCCACTTGTTCTCCTAGGAGATGCCAGACAATTACCACCTATGCTGTAGATCAGGGGCTTTCTGAAAATCCATGGGTGAGGTGAAGTGAGCAAGAGGAGAACTAAATCTAATTCACAAATGTTGCATTATAAAATTATATATATTGTTTAAAGAGTAGAAGCACCTCATAATACAAGAGCTCCAGATTATTATTATTCCCTCTACAGTGGTCCCTAATTAGTTAGAATAGGTTTGAGCAATTCTACTCTCATTCTGTGCTAACATAGCAAGCCTGCAAAGGTCACAGCTAGTGGGATCTAAAAAAAACTCTTACAGTTTTGCTCACATGAGTTCCTTAACAATTCGGTCAAGTTGATAAAAATAGAAATAGTAAATGGAGAAGGCTGATGCTGATAATATAGCTTTTATTTGCCATTGCTTTGGTCAGAGGCTTTGCATGACGAAAATTTGTTCAATGTGAAGAGATCTTCATGGATTATAGAACAAGGCTTTTACTAAAAACTTCTTTTACATCACTATTACGATTCTTTGGGCAAAAGTGGGTTACCTCTGGCTGCTGTGCAGGCTGAAGCATCTGGTGCTTCCTGTAATCTATCCGTACTCCTGTTTTCTGTCAGTATCCCTAGAGGACTCACAGCCTGCTGAAGAGAGACAAAAGATGCTGCTCCTACCAAGATCACACCTTTGCTTCCCTTTACTCCTTTGTCGAGTAACCTGATGAAAAGACCAGCTATGACAAGCACTGGCTAGCTGAGAGTTTTCCCACAATCTGGGAATTAGCTGATCAGGCAATGGTTTGGTCTCTTACTACTTAAGCCTGACACAAATGTGTCATCACACAGGAGAGAAGCTGGCATGTAAAATGCTTTCCCATAGACAGTGTGGCTTTTTAAGCCAGTGGTGCAAAATAGGCTTAAAGGAACCAACATAGTGATACACTCTTGTAACAGGAGTCCCCTAGGTTAAATCAGGCAATTTTATATGACTACTATGAACTCTGTTTCTTTGCTAGTTTGGTGCAGTGGGTTTCAGTCATCTGTTGCAAGGGGGTTTTAAATTCTTGGATTGCCTTGCAACCCTCTGCTTTGGTTAGGAACCCACATCAGTTGGAACTGAAGGCACGGCTTGGGGTTACAGCACATTGTTATGGAAAATTTTGGTTATTTGTAACCTTAATCTGGCAAGGGATTCATGGAGGTGCTGAGGTCCTTGTGCTCAGCCATTTTAAGAAGTGGATTTGCAAAGTTATTGACAGTGTATCTCCAGGGTACAGAAAGGTTTCATTGAATAATGCTCTGTAAGCTGCTCTGACTCTTTAACCCATTATTCTACCAGGTTCCACGTGTTTGCCAAGTTACAGGGAGAGCCAAATGGCACAAGAGCTGGGGGTATTAAAGGTGTTGTTAACAAATGAATGACTGAATTTTTTCCACTGTCCAAATGGGGTTGGATTACCTTGTCTGTTTTTAAGCAATGGCACTAACCTTTGAGATAAACCCCATTGTATCTGCTAAGTGAAGTTGAAGTCTTTTTGGAAAATGGGGTGTGTTGAAAATCCAGAATATTTGTACTTTAGAATGGGACAGTGTTGGATGGGAGTGTCTGAGGCGCCTGAATGCAGGTGACATTCCTGACTGTTTTGTTTGACCTGAAACTGCATTTCTCAATGGTTAACAGTTCAGAAGCTGTTCTTGACACAGAATGTAGCCTTACCAGAGTCACCATAGCCATGCTGTGCCTAAATCCATCTTATACATTGTGTATTTTACAGCTCTGGGTCAAACTGCAAAGAGCTGAGATAAGGAATACATTAAGTAGTTCATAGGTGGTGAGACAAGAACCTGCATCATGGTGCAGGTGGCAAGCACTGGCAGCTGATCCAGCTCCTCCATCATAACCTCAGCTGAACTCACTTGTGCTGATCATGGTATTTCTCCCAGTAACCCTGCTGAGAGCTGGTGAGAAAGCACTGACCCCTTCATGAACCTCACAGGCTCCATATGCCAAGGCCTGAATTGCCACCGAGATGCCAGTGAGGTGAGAGAGTCGTGGGAAGATGCTGTGCAAAGCATCCTCTGCAAAATACATCAACTTCTACCTCCTTCCTCTTCCCTGGCCCTGACCTGCAGAGGCGTTGTCATCAGGACAGAGTTTCTGTGTGACTGTTGGAAGTGAGGCTGGACCCACCTAAATCTTGCTTGATGTGCTCAGGTTAAATTAATAGCAGATGGGGTTTTTTTTCTCCCCTGTGTCTCATGCTCCGTCCAATTCTGCACCTGGCAGCTCTGGGCTATACACTGCTTTTCCAGCCCTGCCGTCCCTCCTCTATATCTCCCTGTAAAGACATTTCAACCAGACTTAGCTTTTTGATGTGTTACCTCATGCATAAACTTTCAATAAAATTTCTTTGTGTTGTTCTTCTTTTCTCTGCTTTTTCTACTTTTCATGCAGAAAGATTGTCTTAGCACAGCGTTAGGTTATGTTAGGTTATGTAAGGTTATGTTAATTAGAATAGCCATTAGCCCAAAGTAAGGCTAAGTGGGTACAGTTTGGTGTTATAATGTATGGATTTATATCAGGACAGAAAGGGTCTGCAAAAAGGGCCCAGTCCTTCCTTGCAGTTTTTGCATTTGCTTGTTATGGGTTGTGTGTTTTTGGATGTAACACATGCTGTCATCTTGAGCAGATTTATACAGATAAACATTTTCATCATGTGTGCAATCAGTGCACTGTAAGAATGTCTCCTAAAGTGCAAGTTTACAAGTCAATTACTAAAACCTCCTGATTTAATACACACTGTAGGCAGGTCAGTGGGCTGAAATTGTGATTTTACAATTCTGAGGAAGAATCTTTTACTTGGGAGTAGATTGTTTTTAAAGAAAACTGTTGTATTCCTTATCATCCTTTGATCTGTATGTGATGTATCTTGTAACCTATGTCTGTCTCTTCTTTAGGGTTGCAAAGGGAGTACCTTCTCAGGGTATTTTTCTGCAGTTAGACCTTGATGTTCTTCTCAGTCTGTGTCCTTGGTCCATTAGGTCAGTGCTCTGTGTTATGAACCTCGTTTTGAGGTTTGCAAAAAAGTGAAACATACTGAAATACCTCTGTCTTTTCTTTTTCAGGATATAAAGTTTTGAACAGTGCCTCCCCCAGAAGTGTGATGAGAAATGGCTTTAGGAAATAATACCCAGAGAAGTTATTCCATCATCCCCTGCTTCATCTTTGTTGAGGTGAGTGTAGCATTCAGCTGGCAAGCCTACATAGAAGGCAGCACTTCCCTGCAAGAATTATGTAATTTGTTAGCCATTTTATTTGTAGGAAAGGATGCTTTCTTACTTGATCACATAAATAGATCCCCCTGAGAAAATCCTGCATGAGTTATCCAGACTTCAGGTACAAGCACTCAAGAACAAGTAGATGCTGTGTATCCAAGGCTTCTCTGTCAGGTTTTCTGGCTATTCCTGTGGTATTTGGCAGAGAATGAGCAGTAGCTGCAGGTGTAGGTCAGCAGGTGGTTGCTTATCTTTCCATCTTTTTTCACCTCTCCGTCTGAGTGCTGCACAGGGACTAAACCTAATCCAAGGAAATTTCTGATCCTGCAGTCTGCTGGTTCACTGGCCTGGGAGACAACACTCAGCTCTAATTTCAGTTCAGGTGGAACATAAAATGTAGATGAGGCATGCCTGACCTTTAAATGTGATGAAGAAGCTTGGCTAGCACAAGGGCTGTGAATTGTCTAGCAGTGACTCTACAGTTAATGCTCCATGTCTTTGTTAAGGCAGTCAGTGTGGTGGGGTTTTTAATTATTATTTAACTATTGTTTAATTGTTTTATTATTGTAGTCCATAGAAATGGCAGTTTGTGGTTCTTCTTTTGCTTAGTCTAACACTGATAGACTGGCCAACATTATTATTCAAATCCATGATTATTCAGCTGGTGCTTATAAGGCTGGGATGATTTTCCTGGCAAGGGAAGCAACTCTGTGTTTCCAGGGAGGATGAAAGCTTCCATCAAATTTAGATGGTAAAAAGGAGTTAACTGCCTGTGAATAACCTTTTTCAGAGCCACCTGTCTTATGTCTCTTGGATGGAATACTTACTCTTTGGCCCAAGTTATGAGGCAACTTGAGCCTCTTCCACAAGAGAAGGGCTAGGAACCGTCAAAAGACTAATTGTTGCTCTGATGGA
The DNA here is from genome assembly GCA_013397955.1 of Grantiella picta. Lineage (NCBI taxonomy): Eukaryota > Metazoa > Chordata > Aves > Passeriformes > Meliphagidae > Grantiella > Grantiella picta. Next base: position 62,372 of record VZRM01002792.1, on the reverse strand, counting down.
GGCAATGGGTCACCTCTTTATTCTAACAGCTAGAGAGAGAAAGGGGGGAAATGGGGAAAAAGCAGCAATGAGCTCAGAAAAATGCCCAATAAAAACAACCAGGAATGAGATGTCTCAAATTTATTGCTTAAACAAGCAGCTCTGAAGATTTTTAGTCCTCTAAATAGATGAATGATGGGCCTGGTTGGAAGCCTATGACAGTGATATAAATTGTTCCTCTTGTAGACAAGACTGACATGAGGATATTTTGCTCTATAGATGTACATTCCTTGTCCTTTCACATGCTTGATTTGCTGATTAAAACACAACATCAAATTAAAAATCAGTCAAAACTAGCAAGGTAGTGTCTGAAAAGATTTTCTCTCTGCTACATTCGATACAAACATGTATTTCTTCCCCTCTTTGTCCACAGCATAGATTTTTAATGTAGCACTACTGGGACTACAAATTCATAGACTTGTGTCAAGCATCGTAGCATTAAACAACAGGAAATCTAATTTCCTGCTGGGAGTGTAGAGATGATTGATAGTAGCCATTCCATCTGAAAAGTCCCTGTAAATCTTAAGGCACACTGGAGGTGTTGTTCTTTTCCCACTGCTATGCTTTTGAGACTAAAGTGTCTTTTTTTTCCTTTTTTTTTTTTTCCCCCAGAGAAATTGAGCCAGACACTGAGCCCTGTGCTCGATTACCTGGTTAGGACAGACTCTATTTTTGTTGCTTTGAAGCAACCATGGGAGTTGATTAGCTATGTGACATTTTACTGCTGCTGTGAGAAGCAGGACAGATGAAAACAATGTTGCCTGCTTTCCTGACAGCGTTTTTCTGTGGGAAAACAATCCAGCAGCAGTCATGCTAGCTGATCATGACAGGAGAAGAGATGGTCAGTAAAAATTATCATAGGCCTGTTCCCCTGAGTGTGCTGCCTTCTCCACTGGAATATTGTCCTGCTATTAAAATTTTTGAGATTTTTGCTCTTAAGAAAATAATGCTGATTGTCACGTCAAGTGCCCTGCCAGCAGCTATTTGCTAGCTGCCCACTCTGCAGTGTGCCTTCATCAAATTGTGGAGGCAGAGGTGAAAATGAGGTGTCATAAGGGGTTTGGACGCTTGAAATACCATCATGCTTCAGTCTGTACAAACATGACAAGTTTCAGCTGTTATTCTCTTTTCCATTTTTTCCTATTTCATTTTCCTTCCACTGAACTAACTTGTAGCAGTTAGTTATTATGGAACCTGACCTGAAGATGAATGGCTCATTATAAAAACTTAAACCCTGTGCCTGACTCTACAAATTCCTTTTTATGCTCAAAATATGAAAGTTTTAATAATAACGAGATAACATGTGATGTCTAATATGAAATGACAGAAATGTTTCATCAACATTTTCATTCCCTAATTGGAAACACAGTGTCACATTATGAGTAGATTTAAAGGCTAAATAGGGAGTCATTAAACTAATTTTGACCCACTTATCAAATCTGAGTCCCTCTCCCAAATAATGCAGGCAGCTTTCTGGATGGCTCTTTATTATATTACAAGAGGTGTCATTACAGTCTGGCATTTGTCACCAAATGTCTGCAAAGATTTGGTATAGTACATTTTGTTAAACACATAAACAATTATATAGGATGTGCAGGAGACTAATACTCTTTTCCCTGCCCTCCTTTGCAAAGAGCAGCCTGAAAGAAGCCTTCAGGAGGCTCTCTCCCAGCTTGATTTGCATTAGACAGATGTTAAATAGTAGTGCAAAGATGCTGTACTACTTATCTTCCAGAGCCCTTTGGAGACAGGGATGGACCCAGAGCTTGCAGCAAAGGGTGTAGAGCTACTTTTTATACGGTTGGATGCATCCCAGCACAGCAGCCTGTGTGAGGATTTGTGGATGGCCAGGAGTGATCACTGAAGTGACCATGGATGGTAGGCAAGCATGAGAGAAAGCAGGAGAAGCAGCATCTAGGATGACAGGAAGAAAATTCTCCTATGTTCTTCCTTTTTCACTAATGGTGGCCTTTGTTTGCCAAAGGTCTTTGTGGAGCACCTCCTCCCTCCTTCACCTGCTGGGACATGTGTGATAGAGCAGTGTCAAAAACATCTGTGACAGCACTTCAGCACAGCTGTGCTGTTATTTGCTATCCTACTTGGCAGGGTTTGATCCAAGGTGTGCTGTGGCACATCCTTCCGTGTAGCATCCACAAGTGTGCTGGGTGAAGGCAGAGAAAGGTAAAATCACAACTGGCAGAGGTGTGTTTCGTACATAAAAGTGCAGCCAGTTTTCTGCAGGTGAAGAATAAATTGTCTGAACAACTAAGTTCCCTGAGGTCTGGGCAGTGCCGGGGTAGAAGTGGGAGGAGTGCAATGCCTTCTCCCACTGGCAAATCCCAGTTGTCTTCTGTGGAAGTGGTGAGCTGCCCTGAGGTCTTCCTCTAGCGCTGGTTTCCATGCTCTGTGCTCTTGCCCTCTCTTTGTTCATCTCATTTTGGGGGTCAGCTTTCTAGGAGAAAGTTCAAGCTAGGGGGGTGTAGGAGAGAGCCCAGTATGGTTTTGAATTTGTTAGGTCAAAGTGTTGTCCTTGCTTTTGCAGCCAATTTGATGGTTATCGTTAGTGACAGGAAGTGCAAGGCGATGTGATAATTGCATTTAGCAAATAGATGTTGGAAGGAAAGTTTCATACTGTGGGTTAACAGCATCCCCCAACTACACATGAGTTCAGGGGGAAGGCATGAGAGCAACTTTAGAGCCATTGTGTCTGTTTGAATAGAGGTTTTTGAAGAAGCAGTATCCTTTTCTTCCTGCAAAGAAAACCCTCTTCTGAGTCAACAACAGCTAAGGCCATAATGGCTCTCTAGGCAACAAAAGAAGAAATTTGATCTGGAATTTCTGCTGATGAGGCATTTTCTACTTCCTTTTTCCTCCTCCTCACACTGCAAGTCCTGGCCTGAGGGCTTGAGTTGTTTCGGGGTGAGTTATCTGAGGATTTATTTTCAAGTGCAGTTCTCCTGAAGGACTTCAGCTCATCTGAGGTGTGTCTTTGCACATGAAAAGACTAAAATTTTCTGGAGCCACATTTAATTAAATTGTCTTAAATTGATCAAAAAGTTACAGAATACAAAAAGACTTTGATATATGACTGATGTATATGCTTCAGTATGCTTCATTGTGGATTATTGTAATCCTGATTTGGACAAGGTAGTATGGGCAAACTCAAATATGTAACATCATTAAAACTTAAAACATTGGACATCTTTAATTTTGTAATCTGAAGATCCCACTTTTTCACACTAAATCCATTATTCTGCCCTCAGGAAAGCTGTTGCAGGCAGAGTGGAAACAGTTTCTTCTTCACAACCCAATATATAGGACATCACAAAGGGCTGAGGATTTTATGAGGAAAAGGTACTCTCCTCTTCCCCCAAATGAATAAAATAAAAAATCTGAAAAATAAAAGCTCTAGTCCTACAACTATTCTGATACAAACTTGGATTTGAACTGTAGGTATGCTACAGCTTCACAGCATTTCTGTTTCTACAGTGGAGTAAATTTTCCCTTACTTTTTGCTATTTTATGTTTTGATAGATTGAATCATCTTCAAATATCAGTTCAAATGTAATTTTAAAAAAAGTTTCAACTTACAGAAGCACTGAAGGAAAGCGTTCTTTTTTCCTTGCCTACCTACATTTTCCTGTCAGTATTTTGTGTAGTCGAGCCAATAGCTGACCTACCCAGTAGGAGGAGAATTTCTGCAATACTGAAATGATTTGTGTGAAACAAGTGCCTCTTGAACTTCTGCTTGTCATCAGCACCACAGCAGGGCTTAGGGAGCTGTGAAAAGCCAGTGAATTTACAACATTCATGGCATTTGCGGCACTTCTTTTATTCTATTTTTTTGTTTCAGTGTTCTGAAAACTCAAAAGGTTCTACACATCTAGGTGTACTGGCCCACTAATTTGGAGCAGTGTTTGGGGAATGTGTAGTGACATTTTATGTGTGCTGTAGTCCTTAAACTTACATTTGTAAGAGGCATTGAATGTATTGGGAATGATTTTCTATTTGTTTATTTTAAAAGTAAGTCACTTCTCTCACAATAAAAGCTTGCTGGTAGCATATGAGCTTTAATGATAAAAATTGCATAAAGAACATAGAGACAAAAGATTGCAGTTTTGGATATTCAAAATACAGTCATTTTGTCAAGGTAATGTCCAGTTCTCCTAGCAAGTGCCCCAAAAAATTCTGTCAGAATGTAACATAACCTTTAACTTGAAAAGCATCCCAAGGTGAACTAACTTGGGAGTAGTTGCAGTGCTCAGTGACTCTGTTCCTTCCTTCTCCATCCATGCCATGCTGGTTGTGCTGTGCTGCTCTGCTGGGATGCTGTGAGGACAAAGTGCCCCGAGGGAGGTGTCATGTGCTGGTGTTATATAAACTGCCTGTCATTAGATCCCCCACTTAGGCTGGCTCTGCGAATAGGTGCTGACAGATGCTGTGCAAATTCAGAGGGGCTCCTCTTGTAGCAGGGTGATGTTTCTGCATAGTCCCTGTGCTTCAGTCACTTCTGTTTCTTGGGATTCATTGTTTCTGGTTTCATTCACTCAGCAAATATATCTGTTTCTCCTTGTTGCTCTTCCTAAAAATCTCATGTTCCCCATTTGCCAGTCATTTCTCAGCTTTTGCTTTCTTTGTCCTTCACATACCTCCTTTGTTCCAGGTGAGTGGATAATTCCATATTGTAAAATTGGCTTAATCTCAGTGAATACGTGTCTCTTGAACATTGGATTAGTTTTGTTGAATTGCTAAGCAGCTTCCATATTAGAAGCTGACTTTATTACCTGACTATCAAAAAACCCTTCTAAGTGCTTCACAATTAGGCAGAGAGCACAGAAAACTCTTGGCCAAAATAGGCACTGTGAAATAAATCTGATTGTTATTTTATTCTCCTTATCTTCTTGAGGACCTCTTAAAAATAACATTAAGGGTCTGCCATGCGAGATTAGGTGCTTTGCTGCATTTTTCTTTGAAACATAAATGAAAGAAGGATTGTATTCCTGCTTGCAGACACATGAAGCAATTTTTTTATCCTTCCCTTTATCCTGAAAATTTCCTATTGCAAATAATTTCTTTGATGACCTGAATAGCATCTTAGAGTTTCCACCAATGAACTTCGTAGATTTTTCAAGGAAGGCATTATGTACCAAAGTTCTTTGTCTTCATGAGTAATAAAAAAATGCATTTGGTAGTAGAGAAAAAAGGTTAGAACATATTGCTTTACTTGTTTACACTGTGTCCTGAAACTAGCCATCACTTTTGAGAACTGCAGTAATTTATAAAACATTGGTCTGTCTAATCAGGTCTCGAAGGGAAGGAATTGTGTGGGTTTCTTAGTTACTCAGCAGTTTGGGAGATTGTATTTGCTCTGGGTCTTAGGTAGAAATGCATTTTTCCCATTTGTTAGTTAAAAAAAAAGAAGCTAGCTTTAGCAGATTTTTGCAAGAAAAACTAGTAAAGCTTTGAGAAAATGGCTTATGAAACCAGGGTGTTCTGTATGTGCAGAAGTCTGCAAGCCATAGCTGAGGTCTTCTAAGCTGGAAGGTATTTCCAGCAATGATTGAGCAGCTTTAGCTAGTCTTAAAATAGTAATGTGAAAATACACAGGGCACAGTACATAGAATGGGCAGCTAGCTCCCTGTGGTAGCAGAGTGATATTGCCAGTTAAAATTAGTGCCCAATTTTTCCCTCCTTTCTTTTTAGAAGTATACTCAGGTTTTTGTTCCATGGAGCACTTAATGTGTTTCCTCTTGTTTGTTTGCTTACTTCAAAAACCTCAGGCTTTGAGCTATTTATTTGCTCAGATAGGTGAAAATCTGGAGATCAATGAAGATGCAGTACATTATCAAGTTATTGACTGATCCATGATAGAGTTGCACCAATTCCTCTGGTCTGCATCCCTGAATACACTTTTTTGTTTTGGTCTGTAGAAATATCTCTGCTTTTATCTATCGTGATAATTTGCATAAGTTTGCTTACATGAGGCTCTGAAAAGAGTAAAAGGAATCAATAGGGACTCGCAAATCCAGTCTAAGTAACACTAAGTACAACAATCCAGCCTTTTCTGGCTGATCAGTACTGATCAGTAGGAAAGACATGAAAACTGTAGGAGCAAAGGAAGATGCTTAAAGCATATTTTGAAATATCAAACCCAGTCCAACTTCTTGACAGCAGCTTAAACATCAGGAGAATTTTCAAAAATGGAATAGGTATTTTTAAGCATCATGCCCAGTTTCATCAGGACTTGATTTCTGGTTCCTGACTAGCCACTCCAGACATTGAAAAGGAGGGGTTTGTTTTAGCAGTGTTTCAAGGATGAAGTTATCAACATCACCTTACAGCATAACGATTAATTTCAGTGATTTAGCTTTGAAAGAATATTGGCATTTTCTGCTATCTAGAAATCCCAATGGAGTTTTAATACCAGCTTTAGGATGCCAAGTCTTGTGCATCCTGTACAAATTTAAGGTGCTGCACCAACCCAGAACTTCTCCAAGCTTCGGGCAATATTTTGTTGCCTTTGTGTGGGTGGCAAACAGGTTCTAAATTGTGAGATCACCTTCTTCCAAAGTGCAAATGGATAAATTTGCAAATTATTGCGAATGAATAGTCCAGTTGCCAGTACCTGATTAACACAAAATAAATAAATCTTTTATGAATGCCCCAGAACGTGGCAACAAAAATGAAACATATCTTTCTGGAGAAGCTATATTTTATGTTTCTCTAGTTCTAACTCACTTGGCCAGAGCACCTCAGGTTTCAGAATGCCTGGGGCATTCTGAAGGGACTTCTGGTGATCCTTCTCAGTCCATTCCCACATCCCAATGTTTCAGCAATAAACAATTCTTCTCTGATATGTTTCCTTCACTGGAGTATTCCACCAGGAATTTCTGTGAGGTGTTGAATATAGACCAAGTAGTTCGCAGATCCCATTCCTAAAGTCTCATCTTAGGGTTTTACTCAGGTAGGTTTGCACATGTCATGTATTTTGTCACAGCTGTGACAAGAGCTCAGTGGAGCTGTTGAAGAGACTGTATGAAAATGGATCAATACAGATGTGTTTGCAGGAAATATGTGAGACAGTAGAAGTTGATGCTTTGAGAGTTGTTGCATCTTGTGCACATGATGTTAAATGGGCAGTCAGGTCTTAACACACATGGAATTGCTGCTCGTGATGGTGCATGTTTACAGCAATGATTAGAGATTGACCCTCAGTTTTAGAGTTCATAAGTTTTCATGGGTTATTTCTCAGCTTGATGCCATGCCTAAAATAATGTTTCTGATTCAGAAGTTCAGGCTGGCCTCAGATTTAGGATATATGTGTAAATTCACAGTGATAAATTGTGTTGGGTCTTCCTGGAGCCACTCCAGATTTTAGTTAAAGAATCGGATGTTAAGATGCATCTTCGTCTTGAAACAGAGTGATTTAATGCTCAAGATTTCTATTGGAGATAGATTTTTAGAAATGGCTGTTAGGTGCAGGATTAATCAATATTTTACTGAGCACATAGTCGATTTTTAAAGAGTTGTTTCACAGTTCAAGAAACCAAGTGGTTGTTCATAATGGTGTGTAACTCTTACTTTTGAGTGACATCTTTACAGCACCCACTGGGATTAAGATCTATGTCAGACTACATATCCTGAGAGTCCCATGGCTGGTTGTGATCTCTGCCAGCAGTGAAGATTCTGCTTATTTGCAGAAGGTCAGTGCAAAGAGCCCAAAAGATTAAAACATGTTCCAAAACCTGCTGTGCACTTCCTTCTCTTATCATTTCCTTTATGACTTAAACACAGGAGCAGATGAATGGAAGAAGCCATGTAGAAGGATGGGTTTAAAATGCATTTGAATCAGTTGTTAAATTTTCATAATTCTAGGGCTTAATTAACTTTTCATGATTCTAAAGTAATTATTAATGAGGCCTACCAAAAATATGCTGCAATGAGATTAAAGCAACTTGGAAATAATGATGCAGTTATTGCTGGAGTTGCTGTTAGTTTTCTCACAACTCCAGTAAAGTGAATTCTGTAACTTGAAGGATAGCCACACTTTGTCATAAAATGGCCAAATTATGCCTGTGTTTCCTTCTCCCAGCTATTAAATGCTGCATGTCTCTCCCCAAAATCAATAATCTATTGTTCATCACTACTTCTGGAGTTCAGACTTTGCATACCTGGCAGGAGCACTTATAATAGTACTAATACTGTCTCAATACTTGTTACATACTTTACTAAAACACACAAATTTTGTGTGTGATTATTATGTGCAAGTGTACAACATTACTGAATTAATACCACCTTTATTTAGTTTATACCATATCTAACGGACTACTTGGTTTTTTAAAAACTCATTGTGAGTTTTACCTGCTTCATGGAGAGAATGAGCTTAGAGAGTCATCAAAACAGTTTGTGGTACATTTTTACAGTGGAACTATTGATTGAATTTCCATTTGATTTACTGCACTCTCTAATTAACACAGCATTTTTAATAAAATTATAGCCAAAAGAATCTGTAAATGTACTGCATAAATGTGGTCTAGTGTCTTATTAGAGCCTGACCAACATAAGATTCCAGTTATAATGGAGTGAATTAACTTTTCAAATAGATTAGATAGCAGATTGTACTTTTATTAGTTTTACAGTTGTGCTAATATTTGACTTGTAGCTAGCTAGGTCAGTAGTCATCAGGGATCTTTATGATCTCATTTAAACCAGCCAAACCAAAAATCAGTTCAGGTCTGTTACAGTGGTGGGGAACATACTGAAACTCTCAAACTGATCAAATTGTAGGAATAATGGTGGTTTATACAGTTCTGGTGTCATGTGAATAAATGCTAGCATTGACTTAACACGTTGGGTTTCAGGCTTTTTCCTTCTTGTTGAAAATATTTTTCTGTAGAGAGGAGTAAAGCAGTTTGGGATTTGGAAAAAATCAGACTAGGTGTGATTTGAACAAAAAAAGCAGCCAGGGTCAAGCACGTGAATAATAAACACAAGACTTTACTCCTCTGAGTTAAAAGGAAAGGTCATAGACTCATAGAATGATTTAGGTGAGAAAGGTTCTCTGGAGGTCTCTAGGCATACCATGGCTCAGAACAGCAGCAGCTGGGTGAAGTTCCTTTGCACCTTGTCCAGCTGAGTTTTCCTATTGTCTTACAAGCAACCTGCTTAGTTTTGAGTATCCTCACAGGAAAACACTTGTCCTAAGATTCTTTCTAATAAAGTGATACAACCTGGTGTGAAAGAAAAGGAATCCAGGCCCGATGACCGTAAAAAGAGAAGGGAGGGTGCAAAAAAAAAAAAAAGAAGAGAGAGGGAGAATGCAATAAAGGAATTAATCACTTAAAAAGTCTTCCTGACTTTTTGACTTCTAGAGCTGTGTACAGTTGTAATCTTAAGACCAGTTTTGCCTGCCCAGTGCCTTTTTCTTGCAGGAGCTTCACCTGGATATTGGCATGCCCAGTATGAAAATATATGTAGATTATCCATAGTCAGCATGTAGATTTCCTTGTCCAAATTCAATATTTTAGAAACCAACGTGTTGGACAAAGCTTACTGTTCAAGCCTCAACACCTCACTCTGTTTCGTGAGCCCAAAGAGCTGTATTGCTGTGCTGCCCTTTCCTAATACGTGCATCCTGAAGTGAGTTCCATTAGACTCTTCTCCATACTGTCCACTATTCAGCTTCCAACAGCCACATGTGCCTCCTGCTGCTGGACCTTGGTTTAGTAAGACTTGGTTTGGTAAGGAGATGGAACTGCCCTTTGTGTATGTGGAGACTTGTTAAATGAGCATCTAGAGGAACATCAGTAATGTTAAATCCAGGTTCAGATATTACTGTTCTTGAATTGTATCTGAACCTTGTCACAACAAATAGCCATAGCAAATCGCTTTGAATATTTCTCTTCGTTTTGACAGGGCTAAAATTGAAAAGAGGACAATATCTTTAAGTCAAAGAGACAAAAGTGAGCACCAGAACCTGGTGGGATTTTATGAAAGTTTTCAAACCACAGGTCTTCTCTTTTTCCTTACCTTGTATTCAAAATTGCATAGCAAGATGATTACAGGTTCTGAAAAATGAAGCAGTCATTATTAATTTTTTAATATGACTGCCTGCCAGTGATAAAGAATTGTACGAAGGGATTGGCTCAGGCATAACATGACTTGCATGCAGCAGAGGAGATTCAAAGTGGTAATTGTTTTTTTAAAAGCTTCCTGTTCAGCTGGGAAAATGTTGGAGGCAAAAAAAAAATAGATTTCATAATTCATTATACATATTAATAAGACTGTGAAGTAAAATGTCCTTGATAGTTTTCTGTTTAATTTAAAACATTGTCTCTATTTTATTTTTATGATTGGTCTAAGAGTCCTGCAATCTTGGTATCAACAGATAGGTTCTTTTAGCAGTAACTGCTGCATTTATAAATGTCTGATGACTGTAAACCTGCTCTATTAAGTAGCACAGGTCTGGAAACACAGGCAAGTTTTATTAATTTTAATAAATGCTGTTCTATAAATGACAAAGATTCAGAGCTGCACCCAGCTCTAAGGTTGTCAACTCAGATGGAAAGCTTTTATACCTGGAGCAGCAAGGCAGCAGAACAAGCATCTAAGAATGTGATAAGAATGTAATTAAGCATCTAAGAATGTAATGTTGTTAGAGTAAGGCTAGATTAGGCTTTCTCTCTTCTACACATGAATTCTGCACTGCCTTGATACAGAGGGGCTCAGTAGCTTCCACTGGACACAGCAGTCCATCACAAAGGTATCAGAACACAAAATAGTTAAATACACATCAGGAATTTCCATCAGAAAACATCAGAACTGAATTTTTTTAGTATAAATTTTGATTTGATATATTTACTGAAACTCCAGTAGTTGATACCATGTTGTCCAATTATTTCACTAAGAAAAGAACTGACTGTCTTGGATTTTTAAGATTTATTGTTGTGTTGTATTGTGTTGTGTGTTGATACAAACCCCATAAATTTACCACGTCTGTTCCTGCAAGGCATTGCCATCTTGAAGGCTTCTGCAAGATGTTGCAGACTAACAGGAAAGTTAGGGAGCTACAGTTCTGGTTTGTATGGCATGACTTGTGATTCTAGGAGAGGCCCCATCTGCCAGTCTGAAGGCTTGGTTGCTTGATGGCAACAGGGAGAGGAAACTGGGCAGGTAGAGCTGCAGGTTCTCTGCCTTGTGGTCTGAGCCACATCAACTGCTTGGAGATACCAACCATCAGAGAAATACACAACATTTCAGAAGAAGAAAGTAGCCTGGAAACTTTGGAGTTGAAAGATACTTCCCGGTGAAATTTTTCTTCTTTTCTGAGTTAAATTTGGGTTTCAGCATGCTCCACTCCAGCAGGATTTAGGATAGGATGCAGAGCAGCCTCAGCAAGCAGATCTGTCTGAAGCTCTGCAGCAACAGCAGCACAAAATCACGTGCTGTGTTTCTGCACTCAAGCACTGTAAGGGAAGGGCAGGACAACAGGGAGGTCCTGTGTCTCTGTGTGTGCACTGTGGGATTGTGGTACCTGCCAGACCTGCAACACAGGGGTCCTGCACTGCTTTCCTGCATTGCTTTCCTGCACTGCTTTCACTTGTCTGCTGTACTTACATGGTAATCAAAGATACAGCAAGGCTGACTCCGTGCCTGTGATGACCATTGCCTCATCACCTTTTCTGCACCTCTTTTAATGCCAATTACACTGTGATTTGTTTGTGTACCAGTGCCACTGAAGATCCTTCTGTCTAAAGACATCAAAGTGCTTCACAGCTATTAAGGGAATACTGAGCTGATTTGACAGAGAGAAAAGAGTGCATTGTCTCCAGCCCAAGCAGCTCTTGCATCCAGGAGGATGACATCTTGCACCAACAGAATATAAGGCAGTTGTGAGCCTTGTCTTGGCAGCTGTGCTCTGAACATCTGTGGCAAGCAGGAGGTAGCTAGAGAAGGGAATAAAACAGGACTATTGTATTATCACTGTCTGACATGGTGTTGCTACATCCTCTGGTCAGAGGGAGTGTCAGTCTATTTACTAGTTTGTAACAGATTTTCATTCCAGATTTGGTGGGTTGCGGTTTTCTTTTTAATAAAAAAGCCCTTGTAAATTGCTGGCACCCATAATTCCAGTGTCAGGGAGTTTTAGAGCTTTCCTATGACATCTGTAATTTTATGTCAAACAATAGCTTAATGTAAAAATTCCTGCAGCTAGCATTTGAAAAGTCTGCAGTGTTTCCCTGTTTGCCAGACACAGCCAATGGCACAGCAATACCTTTGCTCAGCTTTGACGTTTTCTTGATTGTCTGGAAGCCTCTCAAGGTTTGTCAGGGGAGTCCTGGAAACCCTTGGTAGAACATCGGGGTGCCAGTGAGGACACCTAGATGAGCCCATGGTTGCTAGCAAGAGCTTCTAGTCAGCTCTACCAGCTTCTCCTGATCCAAGGAGGCTCTGAACTTGCAAATTTCAAGTCCTGAGCAAGGCGGGTTATGTGAGACATTGACGCAGGTTGCCCTGAGAAGCTGTGCTGACATGCTGGAGCTTCCAAACCCTGGACCTTCACCTGCAGCAGGAGCACAGAGTCTTTGTTTACCAAGGCTGGAAAGTGGAAACTCCAGTGATGATGAAGGTTAGAAGCTGGTGGCTTCTGGTCCTGGGGCTGAAGACCCCTGCCCCATGTGCAAATCTGCAGCTATGGAAGAGGTTCAATACTGAGTTAGCTCCCTGGATGAGCACAGTGAAGTACTTGAGCCACCCGAAACATGTGGCAGGAGAAAACAGTGTGTGGTAGTGTTGAGATATTCTCTACCTGCGGAGAGTGAAGGCTCCCATCAGTTCTTTCCTTGACACTGCTGGTGAGGAGGAGGAGGGTCTGAAGAGGACTGGATGGATCTGATGGGTCTACAGCTGAGATCATAGATTACAGCCTGAGCTAGAAAGCACCCAGAAGGGTTATTGAGTCCAGCTCTTAAATGGATGACCCATGTCTGTATTTGCCCAGCTGATGTGTCCACGGGACACTCTTTGAGGATCCAGACTGCTTAGAAGGAGATCAGCCTCACCAAATGAATCAAAAGCAGCTTTGTCCAAGCTGACCGACCTGGCTTAAACTAAGAGTGATGGGGTGGAAGTGGAAATAGTGACTAAAAGTTATGTGAGGAAGGGAAGGAACAGGTTGGAAGGACTAGTGAAGGACCAGGACTGAGCAAAGGACCTGGCATGGTGTGAACAGAAGGGCACTAATCAAAAGAAGAATGACGAAATGGAATACCACCAAGCATAAACATATAAGTAAGGAAATGCCAGGGAAAGCTTTCAATCCACTTTTGGGAAATCAGCATGACCAGATGCTTCTCTGGCACACCACATTTAATAGCGCATGACTCAATTCGTGTGTTCCCTATGAGACAAGAAGATTACACAAACACACACGCAGGATTCAGGATTATGAGTCTCAGTCAGCAAGTAAAATTCTTTCCATACCAAGTGCTAACCAATTCCTGAACCTCTGATCCCCATCACCATCCTCTCATCTCTGCAGAAAAGGACAGGTTTTTTAAGCAGCAGGAATCCCTGCCTGCTGGTGTTAAGGGGAGCCACCTGTCAGCAGCCTGTTCCCAGCACAAAGAGTTAACAAAGTAAGTTCAGTTTCACAGCTGGCAAGGCAGGCAGGTCATACCATTAACTGGCTTTCTTTGTCTAGTTTAATGGCAGGTGTTCCTTGTCCAGCAATTGGCAGGTTATTTATTGGATTCAGTGTTTCATCTTGAGACCACAGCTTTCATGGCTGCTTGGTTTGGGCATTTCTTCAACATCGTCATAAATCACTCGGACACAGGATTGGAAGGGATACTAAGAAACATCACAGATGATATACAAAACCGGGAGAAGCTGTTGACTCAAGAGTAGGGAGGCACAGCAGAGAGACCTTTGGCAAATTAGAGAACTGGGCAATCACCAATCATATGGAGTTTGGCAAGGGAAAGTGCCAGGCTCTCCACCAGGGATGGGGCAACCCTGGATGTACAGACAGACTGGGGAATGAAATCTAGGGGTCCTGTTGGACATAAACCAGCAGTTGGACATGAGCCAGCAGTGCCCTGGCAGCCAGGAGGGACATCCCTGTCCATCCCTGCCATCCCTGAGTGGCATCAGGCGCAGCATCCCCAGCCAGACAAGGGAGGGGATTGTCCCACTCTGCTCTGTGCTGGGGCGGCTTCACCTCAAGTGCCGGGGACAGTTTGGGGCACCACAATTTAAAAAAGACATTCAAGTGTTTGAGAGTGCCAAAAGAAGGGCAATGAGGTTGGTGCAAGGCCCGGAGAGGAAGTCATATGAGGAGTGGCTGAAGGCCCTTGGACTGTTCAGCCTGGAGAAGAGGAGACTGAGGGAGACCTTGTTGCAATCTGCAACTTCCTCATGAGGGGAAGAGGAGGAGCAGGCACTGATCTCTGCTCAGGGAACTNCAGACAAGGGAGGGGATTGTCCCACTCTGCTCTGTGCTGGGGCGGCTTCACCTCAAGTGCCGGGGACAGTTTGGGGCACCACAATTTAAAAAAGACATTCAAGTGTTTGAGAGTGCCAAAAGAAGGGCAATGAGGTTGGTGCAAGGCCCGGAGAGGAAGTCATATGAGGAGTGGCTGAAGGCCCTTGGACTGTTCAGCCTGGAGAAGAGGAGACTGAGGGAGACCTTGTTGCAATCTGCAACTTCCTCATGAGGGGAAGAGGAGGAGCAGGCACTGATCTCTGCTCAGGGAACTCAGTGACAGGGCCCGAGGGAATGGCCAGAAGTTGTGTCAGGGGAGATATTAGGAAAGAGTTATTTCCCCAGAGGGTGTTTGGGCACTGGAACAGTCTCTCCATGGAAGTGGTCACAGCATCAGCCTGACAGAGCTTAAGAAGCATTTGGACAACACTCTAGGGCACAGGGTGTGATTTTTGGGGATGGCTCTGTGCTGGGCCAGGAGTTGTACCTGAAGATCCTTGTGGGTTCCTTCCAACTCAGCATATTCTGTGATTCTGTGATCACTCAAGACCAGGGCTGCTCACTCAAGCTTTGACAGTACTCAAGGCCAGGAACAAGTGCATGGTCACACTCTCTGACATGTCTGTATGCTGAGGTACATGCTGTGGGAAGGAAATAAGAAGAATTAGAAGTCTGAATGCATTTTCAGGGCTATTATTTCCCTGGAGTCACAGTGATGTGGAGAGATCACTCACATGAATGGAATGCCCTGGATAGACAGGCATTTTCAGGAAGGTCAGGCTGGGACAGCAAGGAGGGGAATTGCATTTTCAGCAGGTCGGCAGGAATCATCTCTCCTCTGCTCAGTGCTGGTAAGAGAGTGTGCTGGGTTCCCCAGTATGCGAGATACTCTTCCCTGTGAGAGCGAGGGAAAGGATCAGAGGCAGTGGGCACAAACTGCAACAGGAAATGGAATTCAACAGAATAAAAGCTGTCATCCTTCAAGGGTGATGGAACTCCAGATGATACAGAGAGCTAGGAGCCTCTGTCCTTGGAGGATGTTTAACACCCAACTGGACATGGACTTGGACTGCCTGCTCCAGCTGACGCTGCTTCAAGCCAGGAGTTGGTCCAGGTGATCTCCAGAGGTGCGTGCCAGCAGCAGCAGTTGTCACAGTCTGGCACCTTCTTCACAGCTGTTTGTAGCTGGTGGCTCCATTTTACTGCTCCATTGTTTGCCACATCTCCTTGATGCTGAGATAACTGCTGTAGCACATGGGTTATAAGGGGAGCTGTATTTTAGTTTTAGATGTGGAAATGGAGGCACAGGGTGACTTGTCTACAGCTACTCCTTTGGAAAGAGTCAGGATCTCAGTATCTGCATATGAACTGTTTATCTTGACTTTTACTTCAGTCTGAAGGTGTGACTTGTTTCAGATTTACCTGTGAAAACCCAGGTGCTTGTCAGTAGCTGCTACTTGAATAGTCACCTTTTCCCTTCTTCATAAGTCTGCTCTTTTTTTAATGGCTTTGAACTATCAGCAGAATTTGTCATAGCTAAAGAAAAATAGTTTTCTCTTAGAACTAAACATTTATCAAGTTATAGCTACATTGCACCAGCAAAACATCTTAAAATACATCTTAGTAATAAATAATTGCAGCCCTCTGTAAAGCTGCTGGCTCTGGAACACAATTACTCAGCCTTTCCTTTTCTTTTTTTCCTCAACAGGTAGCAGTGAAGCACTAGTAATTTGAAAATCTGACAAAGTGTTGTGATGCATATGGGGAAAAGTGGCTTAAAACGTGTCAGAGTGCCATGCCACCATAGGAAGAAGAGGCACAATATTAGAGAGACTGCCACAAGAGGTAGTTAACAGTAACAAAAGAAGAACTTGGCAGCAGTGCAAAGAATTAAAAATTGCAATTTGTTGTAACTGATTGAACTATCAGAGAGACCACAGCCTCTTGTCTCTGCATGCACATTCACTGCTGAGAAATTGCTTGCCCATTTCTAACCCCAAGCACCTGCCCAGAGAACATCCATGAGTAATGAAGCTTTCAGAGAAAAGGCAGACTGTTAACACCTTTCAAAACCAATGGAAACAGGACTATGTCTTTCAAAAGCAGCAAGAAAGGGGCCCAGGAATGTACAGAGGAGTTTGGCTTCTCTGAGGCTTTGTGTTCACCCTGGCATTTTCTGGTTTGAGAAATATTGTAGAACAATAGTTCTGTTCAGTCTAAGAATAGAATTTTCTAACTAAAAGAACTTACTGCTGTTTTTCTGTACCTCATAGCTCCACTTACAGCGTTCACTAAAAAACAAACATGGGTTATGTACTGATTTCATTTGGAATAATGCTTCCTTTCTTCTCACTTTTGCATTGCCCAGAGTGATATCTTTTAAGAACCTGACAGGTTTGGTTTCTCATTGAGATTCTCTCCCAGCAGGCAGATTGATGACCAGAACAAAAGAGATGAAAGTACTGCCAAAAATATCAGAGAAGTAAGCAGATTTGGCAAGTGCTTTCAGTGTGAGGAAGGTGAGAGAATGAGGAGCTCTCTGAGGAGCTGCTCTTCCTAACCATGTACATTCTATGAATTTATTATAAGGTTTCTGTCCCTGGAGAGTTGCTCCCTGAACTTGCAAGAGATGCTGAGAAGAGGAAAACAGTTTCCCTTTCCTTTAGCCAGATACGATCCAAGAAGCTTTTAGACCTGTCTGATGTGCTGATTTTTACAGCTTCTTTGTTCTTCCTGGAACAATAATGTGTGGATGAGGCAATGGCTTGTGTATTCTATGGCAGCTGGAAAATCAGTAGCTCCTTTCTGTCGAGGAGCAATCTGGGAATCATCTTCAGGACAAGGAAGATGCACCAGGTATAAGAATAAACAAGTGTTCATTGGGATGAGAGTATGTGCTACTATCCTGCTGCTGCACTCCTTGATGTTTGTTTATATGTCAGCATGGGCAAAAGTCCCCTCTTAACTTCTTTTACCTTGAACCCATCTCAAATACATTGCTAACAAATGTCACCCAATCCATCATTAGCATCCATGAGTCTGCAGTCTGAGAACAAGCACAGGGAAAGTAACGGTTGTGTTCTGGTGGTTTGCTTTTCACTTTGTGCAGATCTTTGTTCCATTAGTATTTTGCTTTATCCAAGTTCTCATTTTCAGCTGATTCTCCCACTGCCAGTCCCTTCAATTCTCAGAGAGATGCTTGCTTTTCTAACTACAAGGACACACTAGAAATGAAAATATACCTCTGCATCTTCCTATCAGCAGTTTTGCTTAGATACCTCATGAAGATATGCGAGAGCAATCACGAAAAGCATACTGAAAAGACGTATAAGTGTGTTGTGCCAGAATCCTGTGTCCTGTCAGGATCTGTTGCTTCTTAACACTTGGAGAATAGATTTTCCTGACACCTTCCATGTAAGTGAAAATAGTCATTAAACTAAAAAGTCTTTAGAGTTCATGATGGATTTAACAGCTTTTATGAGCCATTTGTACAGCGAAAAACCATTAGTCAGTGAATCATTATCAGGACTGCAGGGCAGCTTGGAAGCTGCTTTAGCCAAAGGCAGCTTTTCAACTTTCAAGAGCAGTCCCTGTATTGGGCATTTTATGAGGACACTTTATTTAAGGAAATAAAATGCATGTGCATCCCAGTCAAAGCTATATTTTGCATGGAATGACTGTGGTACTTCAAAACTGAATAAGCTGCAATTTTGTGATTTTGGTTACTGAAACTAGGCAGACGATGAATTATGACAAGATTATGCATTATTTCTAGTGGACTGGATGACTCATGTCAGTGTAGCCCAGGTTAAGAACTGCTGTCAAATGGAATCAAACTTAAAGCAGGCTTTCACAGAACAGATCTTGTTCGAAGTTAGAAGAGCAAATTCAACAGCAAGTTCTCAATAAACTCTCCAGAGTTGCTCTGAATTTTTAGAACTTTTTATTACTTTGCTGTATTTAAGTATTGCAACAAATTTCATGAATTCGGGTGTTTCTGAGGCTGGAGCAGACCAATAGATAGATCCAGAGCAGGTTTTAGAGCAAATCCTGAATCCTTTTAAGCACAATTTGGACAAGTTTTTTGAAAACATCCTGACAGACCATTTTCTATGTTCTAACCTCCTTGTGGGCAGTCTCACGAGGTGCAAAGCACTTCTTCTGCATTTAGAAGAAGCAGTGAAAAATGTTCCAAGTCTTCCAACCAAACAAGCTCTTCCAAAGCAGCTGTTTCTAGCAGTGGTATGATACTTGAAGTACAAAAGTTTTTACTAGTGTGTTAGATGCTGGATTTCACGGACTCAGTAAGAGCTGTCTTAACAAGTCCTGGAGATGCTCCCAGCATTTTGTACTGTTTGTTTTAGGCAAACCCTGGATAGGCAGGATAACCAGTCCTGGGAGTGTAACTCGTTTTCAGTCAGTGCCATCACAGGTATTTGTCACCTCAATATTTCTCCATTTCCTCTCTCTCTCAGCTTAAACATCAGGTCTTTAAACTTGGGGAAACCTGTGTAGTGCTGCATTGAGAAACAAGCTTGTTCTTGTCATTAAAGGTGAATTATAGGTATTACTGGGGGTAGTACATACCTGAAGTTCAGCGACGGTCTCTTCATTTGAAAAAGCTGATTCTGCAGATGTCTTGACTGGGAGGAGAGGAGATGGAGAGTACAGGACAGGAGAGAAAAAAATGCTCTTGGTTTCTTTTAATTTAATATCAGAGTGGTCAAAATACATCCCTGCTCTGCTTCTGTTGCTAAAAGAAAAGAAACATTCTGAACAGATGCCATTTTCATGCAGACTTTTATGTTAAGAAAATTACTTAGTCTCCACCACAATTTGTAGATCATTCTAAGGTGTTACATGCTGGAAGCCGCAGTTTCCTGGCTGTGTGCCATTTGGAACTGGGTAGAGCATTAATGCCACCTGCTGAAAAGCTCTATGGGACCTGCTCAAGGGAAGATAAATATGCTATACTTGTGGCTTGGAGGTTTTAACAACACTTGGTAATGGCAATGACATTCTTCAGGTACTAAATAAAAATAAAATTTTAAAAATCTGATATATTCTCCCTCCTGACAGGTGAAAGTTTAATTGTCTCTCTCTCCCCCTCTCTCTCTCTCTCCCCCCCCCACCCCACATATAAATCTCATCCTGACATTTTTATCTGAAAGGCTGTCAGACCCCATGTTTCTGGGGCTTTAAAGGAAAATTTTAGTTCTCAATTTTTATTAAGAGAGGAGTCTTGATTTTCACACAGAGACATAGCCTATTTCACAGGAAATTCAGAATGCCTGTACTTATACAGTTGTTTGAGGAACACATTTCATTTCACTATTGTTTTTTGCAAACGCTGGCAAATTGTTTTTTGCCATAAGACGGGTAGCAGTCTGCCTGTACCTGAGAAAAAGACATTATGTGAAATACAGGATATGTGTATGGGGGACAGAAAAAGTGGGGGACATTCCATGATGTCCCAGATACAAGAGGCAAAGCTGAAGAGTCTGGCCCTGAAAGCAAGACCCAGGTAATTTTACAGAGTAGTTTCCTACTGTAGCAGACCAGCAGCTTTCTGATCCCCATCCTGAAAGTGTATGTCTTCCACAGGTTGCTTAGAGTCCCCGTATTACTGTGTATTTAAAACTTTTCCTAATTTTCCTTAAAAATTCCATTCCTGCAATCAGGTGATGATGTGACAATCTCAACTTTAGTTTAAAACCATTAGCAAAATTTCCAGCTTTCTGTTGTGGGGAAGAAAATTTATTAATGTAATTCCTGTAAGAATTTTACATTGATGTCTCTTTATGCTGCACATACAGGCAGACTGTGGATTGATGTAAATTACACACATTTTAATCCAGGAAGGTCAGACCAGGTTCAGTAACTTTTATGCTATTAGTGAACAAAGTGAGAGTGAGATCACAGTGCGCCAGGATCTGAGAATCAACCCTCAGTAAAAGACCAAGGAGCAGAGCCGACGCAGTGGATATCTCTTTCTTTTTATCTCTGACCCCTTCAGTCACCACCTCACTGCTAAATAAGCTTTCTGACAGAGAACTTTGTGAACCATCTTCATTAAGGTGTAGGGGAAAAAGAAAAAGTATTCCTTCTGTTGTTTGTTAGTGTAGGAAAAGTTACACAAGATAAAATCCTACTGACATGAACTCCTGGATTCATTCTTTGTAAGTAATTATTTACATTATCAGTGTGGTTGCTTTTACTTCGGAGTGAGTGGAGAGGGAAAATGTTGCTATTTACCACTGCCTCTTGGAAATACCTCCCTTCTCCAGGTCAGTGGTAATGTCAGAGTGGAAACAAAGGAAAGTTGGAAGCACAATATGATGCCAACAAGCAACTCATGCTTGTGAACAAATGCTCACCAAGAAAGATGAACCCACCTATTCTTCCCGCTCATGATAATCCCCCTTGAAATTGCTGGCTGCAAATTTGCTGGTCTTAAAATCATCCTCTCCTCTTCTAAACTACACAAACCAGGGACAAAGACTTCTTCTAAAAGTCAGGATTAAGCCCACAGTAGATTATGAAACAAATTACTATTACCACCAAATTACTTGAAATTCCAGCTCTACTTTAAAAAATGTGATGATGATGTGAAAAATACAAGGAAAACCCCCAATATATTCAAAACATAAAACACTATAGACTCTGTGTGGATGTTTGGTAGTGTAGCATTTGAAATTTAATGTCGCATTAATGCCCCCTGCTGATAAGCCTTCAAAATCTGCTTTGAAACAAGCTCAGAATTTAATAGTCTTCTGCATCAGTACATTTCTTAAATTAAAAGCAAAAAAAAAATCTAGCATATATCTCATCATAACTGGGTTCTTCTTAAATAGATCACATTTCTTCTAAGTCTGCTACATAACAAGGTCTCTGCTGTCACAAAAACAGTAACAACAACTCCTTATGATTGTCCCATATGAACCCTTTCTGCTCTTGGTTTAGTAAAAGGGACAAAGTGATGTAGCACAACTGGACAGGATCTAAGTCTTAAAGGAGAGAAAGACGCTTTTTCTGATGATTTCATCACGAAAGCAAATTATTATAATAAAATGTAACTTGCCAAAATAGAGAAATTGCAAGAGATATTCAGGGTGCTGCTAGAGAGAGCTGAGTCACAAAATCACTGGAGGTTGGAAAAGCCCCCTAAGACCACCGAGTGCAACCATTAACCCAGCACTGCCAACTCCACCACTAGCCCATGTCCCTTACCCATGTTCCTAAATAATAAGCCTTTTCACAGCATTTATGATTTATTTTCTAGCTAAATAAAAGATATATTTATTATTGATTTTTACAGAGACTCTCTTGTTAATAGCAACACAAACTTGATTCCATAAGAGAGCTGAGGGTCTGTTTCCTCCCTCTTCAAGCTGTGGGAGAAATGCTTTTCCTCTGCTGTTAGTGATTAGAAAGACACCACTGTGTTTTTTCCCGTTTCCATCACCTGTGCTGCTACATCTTTCCGTTGTCCATTCATCTCCCTGCCTCTCTGAGGCACACAAAATCTTGTGCAAGTGCCCATAGTATTGGCTGACCACCTGAAGCTTGTAGGGACATCTGTCCCTGCATGTCATTCCCTCCAAGGAGAGTGAGAAGAACCATATTGTCCCTCCCCAGCATCAAAGGTTGAGCTTTTCTCTGACAGAGCTGGTGTAAAGAGGGTCTCCCAAGGCAGCCCAGCTCTCTGTGAGTGCAGTGAACACAGTGGGAGCAGGCTGTTCCAAGGCACATAATGTGAGCAGGTGTCTGTCCCTCCTTCCTTCAGGCTGACAGTTTCAGCCTGTGATCAGTCCCTGGATGGTACTTACCTGTCAGAGAAAGCAGGCTTAAATTTATTACGTGAGAATCACTGGTGAAAAGTAGAAGTCTATACGTGAAAAGGTTGAAAAATGTTGTTTTAAACTGAGGAAGCTAGAGCAGTATGTGAAGTGCACTGAGTCATATCTGAGTTATATAGATAGAGATAATCGAGGTGCCCATGCTGTTACCTATTTTATTTTCTACATATGAAAAGGTTACACTGGTCAGAGCATTTTTTTTCCTTTATGTCTGTTGCCATTAAGAGACCTGTAGTGCTTTAACTGCACAGTTAGAGCTGGAGAAATCTGGATTTTTTACGTGGGTGAGCTCTTAGGTAACATTAAGCTATTGTGGTGTAGCACCTTGCCATTCTTCAAGGACCATTACATAAAAAAGAAGCTGAAAGAGTTTTTAACCAGATGTCAGTATTTTTAGAGGTCATGCTGCTCTCAGAAAACAACTTCTCCTGAAATAAGTGCCTTAGGAAGACAAGAGTCCTTTTTCTTTGTCTGAGCATATCTTCTTCAGCCATACAAACTATACCTAATCCATAGTCAATTACTAAAATGGTGAAATAAGACAATAAGTTCTTGAAATTGACTTGTAAAAAGCTCTGCAGAGACTGCTTTGATTTCTATACAGCTCCTGCATCAAAAGCCTGTGTGCCTTAATAAGCCTCTCTGCCTCCATTTCCCAGCTTGTGCCTGCACACTGAATGAACTTCAGAACACCCGTAACAAAGCCATGTCCTGCATTGAGCTGCTACAGACCAGGCCATGACTTCTGTGGGCCAGAATTGCATTAAAAAACCTGAATTCAGAACCAGAATGAAAAATCAGTTATATAAGGTGAGGGGGAGAGAAGACACTGAGGAGTGGCAGTGTAGAAAGATTACTGGATTTTGTATTTAATCTGATGGCACAAAATAAATGGTTATTCAGCATAATGAAATCATTGACTTGTACTTGTTTTACCATTACGTGGAATTCCAGTAGAGGCTGGTTTTTTCTCTGTCTCTTCCATTATAAAATGTAGTGTGTAATGACCTGTTCTGTGTCTCTCTTTTTTGTCCTTGTTGTCTTGCAATATTTTCATAAAAAGTGATTTGCTGCATCCAGTTTCTTGGCAACAATAAAAGATTGTGCAGTCAGCCAGATCCTTATGATCCATTACAAAAATTAATTTGCTGCAGTTCCAGGCTTCAGAAGCCTTTAACTTCAATACACTTCTCTTTCCACAGACCTGGGTCAGCTACACAAGTGTGAGGGTGAAGCCTTTAAAGGGGAATCACTTGTGGTAAAAGGCACAGAACAGATACTTAACAAACTGCTGTAGAGACCGAGGCTTTTGTTGATCTCTGAAGGGTTCTTCCTGCTAATTCCCATTAACAGCTAATGGGAGACAAGCACCTTCCACCCTCACGCTTCAGTGTGAAATTTCAGCTGCTGGCACATCTGGATCAGATGGGCTTCTAATTAATGTTAGTCTCCAACTTCCTTGTTATTTGTTAGGATGAGCTTGTCTGAGGCCATCTTTAACATTTCCTCACCACTTGACCACTCCACAGTGTGAAAATGCAGATCCTTGTAAAGAAGCTGTAGTAGGTCTCTCTGCATAGACAATTTTGAGAGCCCTGAAAAGAATTCCAAGAGAGATACTGTAAAAAAGCTTGGCAAAGTACCTGTTTCACGTCAAATTATCCAAGTCCAATATTTTCTAGGAGTCTGTAATTCTTCTGCCAGAAGTAAGTTTGATAATTTAAGAAAACAATATATAACTAATGAGATGTTTTCTTTCCTTATGTCAGTTACAACCACTATGAGCTGAAGGTTGATTTACTAAGTAGAGATCAGCTGGCCATAAATAAATACAGCCAACACTTATAAAAAAATACTGATCCCTGAACCAATATGAGTTTCTGAGGCCTCACCCTAATCAGGATACTTCAGGAAACAGACTTGGTAATTCTTAAATAGAGGCTCGATCTGCTTTTAGAAAGGCAAAATTTGGTCTTTGAACTTACTAATAAATGGGATTTGTTCCAATATGCTGTGCTTCTAACATCCTTCTGCTGCAGATGCAAGACTGAAGTTCCCATCTCCAAGGAAAAATGGACTGTCTCTCCTTTTACAGAGAGACATCTGGACCCATCCCTGGGCAAAAGAGTCTGGGATGCACAGTTAAATATTTCTGATACTATCCAGTAGAGAGCAGAGACACACCTTAACTATTCCTTTCAGCAGTAACTTAGGAGCTACTGCAGGACACACATATGCCATGACTGCTGGATGTTCAAGTGCGTCTATTCCAAGACTCATGCTCTCATCACCTCTCTCGAAAAAACACACCAAATTGTTTCAGTTTTTGCATAACAGTGGGTCACTAGAGTTAAGGCAGAGGGGGAGGTAGAAATATGATCCAAATGGGTAGAACTGTGAGACACAGCATGTGTATCAAGGGTTGAAAATACACATTTGTAGTGCTCATGAAATTGTGGCAGTTTCAGTTAAAGAAGTGAAACCCACTGAAATTTGCTGGAAACAAAGGGAGCAAGGGCATCAGTAGGTATCTCAATGACTATCCACTAAGAAACACCACATGCAAAATACTGGTTTGGCTTGTTTCAGGAGGAATTTAAAAAGTCATATTTTATATTGCCATTTGTGTGCAGGAAGAGTTTTTCAGTTTTCAGTTGTGCACATTAAAGGCATTGTAAGATATATTATGAGTAGTCTGTGGGAAGGCTGATAAGCTGAAAGAACTTACCTATTTATGTATAAATAGCAACAGTACTTGGTGGGTTTCAAGCTCACTCATACGGACTTGCAATATCACCTATATGAGTGACAAAACTAACAACAAAAGGCGATTTTTGCACTGGCTGTTTGCCTGTCTTACAGGACAGACAGGTTGTATGGCTAAAGGGTACATAAGAATTTTCCACAGCATCTTGCTTTTCTCCATAAGTTTCTTGCTCCTCTATTAAGAGCTCTGGAGAGTCTTCAGTGTAGGCTGATCAAAAAAATTCTGCTTCCCACAGTGTCTTGCCTCTTCTAATATTGATCTCTGTCTTTTACAGCTTCATGCCCCTTTCCCAAGTGGAGTTGCACTATTGCTTTCTTACTTTCAAAACAGGGGCCTCTTTTCTGTGAGTAACTGTTTAAAAAAATCTCCCAGTTTCTGAGGATATTGGGAAGTACTTTGCAGTGAATTATGAGAGTGCATACAGTGTGGGACTTCAGTCCCATTACTTGGCACTGTAATAATTCTATTTGAATGCCAGTGCTCTCTCAGTTTTGCTATCAGAGGCCCTATGCTGTTGAGGTGAAGAGGAGGACTTCCGTATGTACACCAGTACCCTAGAATTAGTGTGACTGACCTGTACTTCTTACTGCAAAGATCCTCTCTCTTTATACTCAGGACACATTTCATCAATACCTGATTAACTCTGCACCAAACAATTACTTGTTGCCCAAACAAGGTTGCAAGACTTGCTTCCTATTTCATGAACATTGAAGACAGTAATTTTTTGACTGCAGAGAATGCCCACAGGTTAAAGAGGAGCATGGGTGTGCAGTGACAGGAAGGTCTGCAAGGGCAGAACCAGTGTGGACTTGCAGAGCAGGGCAGCATTTAATGGTGTGTCAAGGGAAGGATGTTAAGTGCTACATAATTAATCCATTTAAATGGCCGATTTTGAGGAAAAAACACATCCCAGTTGCTTAAATCCAGCTTGTCAAGATTGATTTAAATTCAGACGGAATTTTTAAATAGGGCTGAATCAGACACATGATTTGTTTTCTTAACACTATCATGAATGAGCTGCAGAACCAGAACCTAAGCATATATATCATTGAGACTTTTTATGTGCAGATTATTGGCTAATCCAAAAAAATCTGGTCCAGAAGAAAGGTAAATCTTGGCTCTGCCACAGGCTCTGCTGTGACCTAAGGGCAATCATTTTATCTCCTCAGCTTTTGTACCCTCTCTGTAAAATGGTGATAAGAGCATTTTCTTACCTTGCAATGGAACAGTGATGATAAATATTAAGGATTATGACATGGTTAAATGCTATGGTAATGGAGGACATTAAGCACCTTAGACTTATTAGAAGCCTATTGGCTCTATTCATTGGCTGCTTTTCTGAAGTTATTGAGCATTTTTAATTTTTCCCCAAGTAAACTCAAGGAAATTAGTTAATTAGGATCAATAAATAAACCCTGCAAAATGCCAGCGTTAAACTGCATTTTCTGAATTATGTAACGGGATGTTTTGTATCTTTAAGTCAGCCTACCTGCTCTTCTTCCCTGCTTCCTTCAATGATTGTAAACCTGAAAACAGGGAGAAAAGGCAGAGGTGCCACCTGCTAGAAATGGACCATGGCTACAGAATTCAGGCCTACTGAGCCTGGATCCCAGAGCGCTCATATTCCAGGATGCCTACAAGGCAACACTGCAGCTTTTCCTTATCCCAGCATGCAGGGAAAGTTTATTCCTTTGCACGGAGTCCTCCTGTCTCTGACATCCCTGCTTCCATCCAGTTTGACCCCTTCTTACACTTGGACCTTCTTGCCCTCCATGCCCAGATCATTCCTCAGTCACCGATTACCACTGCTGGGTGGCTACAATTAGAATTTTCCCTGCACAAACAGCCAGTTATCTCACTCATGTCAGAGTAAACACATATGAAATAGTCACCATGTGGAAAGGAACAAAAGAAGGGGAATAAAAATATGTTTCTGGTTGCTTTTAGCTGAAGCTGCTTGAAGCAGTGAATGCTCAGGTTGAGGCACAGGAATTTGCCATACAGAAGTAGTCAGATCTTCACTGACTGTATGAGCAGCAAAAATTTTGCTCACGTTTGTGGTAGTAGCTGACTGTACTTTCTGTACCTCAAATCATCCCTTGAGACATGGTAGGGTCTGTTTAGCTGGAGGTCAAATTTCTAATGTGTGCTGTTGCTGTTTCCCTGAGCCAGTGGATGTCACCTACAGGAGATGATGTGCCCACAATTCAAACCTCTCTTCACAGATTATATAATGCCTTTTTTTTTTCTCTCTCTCTCTATCATCTCAGAAGAACAAACCACAGAAACTGTGATTGTGATCAGGATTGGGTTCATAATTTAGGTATCTCAAGGCCAGGATGGGAGGGGATCAGAGCAACCTCTTCTAGTGGCAGGTGTCCCTGCCCATGGTAGGGTGGTTGGAATGAGCTGAGCTTTAAGGTTCCTTCCCACCCAGATCATTCTGTGATCTGTGATGTTCTAGGTCAATATCAATGCTGGTCAGTCAAGAGCTGTATTTTATATGCTGGAGGGGGTTTTGTGCAGCACTGATTCAGCATTTGACACTGGAAGGATCAGGGTTAATAGTGCAAATGCTGCCTAGAGATTGCATTTAGTATGTGTGATATTTTCCTCCCATATCAAAGCAATGTATTTTTTAAAAAGCATTTTTTCCATATGACACCCAAAGGTTAAAAGTTCAGTAACCTGCTTTCTCCCTTTCTAGCAAGAGGAGGAAACCCAGCTGTCTGTTGTACCATCTCCCGTTTTCTTCCCTGTGTTTGCCAGCTGGGGCTAGCAACCTGAAGTATTTCTGGGAGCATATTTGGGATAGGAGGGGTGGTTCAGATTGCTTTTGATAGTCCAGGTCATGTGAGGTGCTGAAACTGAGTTTAAATACCTCTATAACCAACCATCGTGTAATCTCCAACGTGTTTATCCAGGCACATCAGGTAGAGTAGTGATAGTGTCATTGCCTTTCTCTGGTGTTAATTAACAAAGCTGAGTTGCCCAGGTTGATCAGGAAATCTATAGCTGCTTGAGGAGTTAAATTCAGGTGTAAATCAAATTCCGTGTCTTTTGTTATAGGACTTGTTTATAGGGAATCCCATATACTCATCCAGGTTGCTGTAAATGTCTCTGGGGAATACACAAATAGCAGCATCTTGTTTTATGTTTGTTAAAAAGAAAATTCATTCTGGGCAGGTATGGGGTCTTGAAAATAATATGTCTGCAAAATGAGATGGTTAATTTTAAAGGCAAAAAATGGGGGTTCAATGTCACAGCTATGGCTTCACAGTGACCTTTTAAGTCTGTGTTACAAGTGATGCTGGGAGGTTGTGAAGACTCCATCCTTGGAGATGTTCAGAAACCATCTAGGCATGGTCCTGGGCAACCTGAGCAGATGAGGGTGGGACTCCCAGAAGTCCCCCCCAAATTCAACCACTCTGCGGTTCTTTAGTCTTCTACTTTTATCAATGACTTCTCTCTTTTCATTATTTTTTTCTAATTTTAGTCCAACTCTCACTCAAATATACAATGGTTTGTAATGGGTGTGTGTGCAAGGACATTTCAGAGGAATGAATAGCTTCAAGTGTATCTTTGAGGTGGAATTGCCAAAATTAATTTTCGGAGGTCTTACAATAATCTTGCAGTTTTGATACACAAATCCTGGAGGCAAAATACTAAAACCAAGAGTTGATTATTCCACTTTTTTCTATGGTGTGGCAAGATAACTTGTTTAGTTACAATGACAGGAATAGTTGTATGGTGACAACTTCTGTAATAGTGGCGGAAGGCACTAGTCTCCATAAAGAGGATTTTGAATCAGATCCTCTAATTGTTGCAATTTTGAATCATAGATTCATAGAAAGGTTTGGGTTGGAAAGAACTCTTAGAGGCCAGCTAATCCACCCCCCCTGCAATGAGCAGGAACACCTTCCAGTACACCAGGTTGCTCAAAGCCCTGTCTAACCTGACCTGGAACACTTCCAGGGATGGGGTACTCATCACCACTCTGGGCAACCTGAGCCATTGTTTTACCACCCTCATTGTAAAATATATCATCCTCATACCTAATCTGATTCTACCTTCTTTTAGTTTAAAACCGTTACCCCTTGTAAAAAAAAGCAGTTATAAATCAATATTGCTATTTTTGTCTTGGATGAGGACTGTGATGTCAGATTATCTTTGCAGTGTGGCAGAGGGGGAACAAGAATTAGTAAGTCTGCTTATTTTCATGAAGTGAAGTTATTGTGACACATGTTGCTGAAGCAGTGTGGGAAGCTGATGCAGACACTTCTGCACAGTAGCTGTGGATATATGCCAAAAAAAGTGGATCACTGAGGTTCCAACCAACCCGTTTAGCTAGCCATGAACTACAAAAAGAGTGACCAGGAAGGCTCCTTGCAGTTCATATCTGTGATATAAATGAAGCTTCAGACTGAAGCCAGTTTTTCCAAAAGCAGCTGTGGTGAAGAGAGTAAGTCAGGCAGTGCACAGGAGGCCCCACAGGTTGCTTGGAGATTTCTGAGCAGAGTTCTGAAGCTTCACTCAAAAGAAGCAGCTCCAAGGAAAGGTGAGTGGCAGGAGGGAAATCTTCCTCTGGATGCATCTCCATGTGGGACAGAAAGGGCTCGTCTGGATTAGCACCGCATGCACGTTCTCCAGCATGGGCTTGCAGCTGCAGCAGGGAAGCGTTTTGGCTTTAGCTTCCTCTAGGCTTTGTAATAATCCTCTCCCCACTCGCTGCCGCTGAGCACAGGTTTTAGCTGTCGCTGTGCTGTCTCCAGCCGCGCTGCCCCTCGCCCTGGCGCTGCCATCGATCCCCGCTGTGCTGACACTCACATGCCCTGCGATAACCTGGAGCTGTCAGAGCTCCCGTCCCCCTGCGCGCCGCGCAGACCCGCTCCTATCTGAGACGTTCATTAGTGTCGTTTGCCGAAAGGTTTATGTAACAGATGTTGCAAAGCAAAGGCACAGAAACACGCACACACACACACACACACACTCATACACCATTATGGCAGGGGTTGTCAGAGTGACGGTGAAGGGAGGATGGTCTGCAGGACTGGAGTAGCTCGCAGGCACAGCTGCATCTGTTCGAAAAGCAACTAACGCCTCTCTGTGACTATGCTTTATTTTCAGCTCGTCATCATGGCTGGGACTGTTCTGCTCGCCTACTACTTCGAGTACACCGACACTTTTCAGGTGCATATCCAAGGTTTCTTCTGTCAGGATGGCGATTTGATGAAACCATACCCTGGGACAGAGGACGAGAGCTTCATTTCACCTCTTGTGCTGTACTGTGTGCTGGCTTCAACTCCGACAGCGATTGTGAGTATGAGGAATTATTTTAAATCCCCAGCCTGCTTCATAAATAATAACAATAGTCCTGTGATATCTTTGTCCCCTCGCCTCTCTGTTCAGCTGTAATTGATTTACACTTAGCCGGCTCTCTGTTTTGCCTCAGTCTAATATGATCTTCATCAGTTACCTCCAGAAGTAATTATTCTGAGGTAATTACAATGCAAGACTGAGGGTTAAAGCATGTTAAGCCTTTTACAATAGCTTGCTTACTTCACTGATTAGCTGTGAATTTCCTGGGCTCCAGAGAGGCTCTAATGCAAAGGTTGTGTATTATTGGAAATAAGAAAACAGGATAAAGCTGAAGTAAAATCCAGGTCAGATGTGCAGTATATCCAGGATTATTTCCTGCTATATCAAAAGGACTGTTGAAGGGCCTTAAAAGGCTTAGATGAGCAGAAAGATGCTAAATACAAAGAAAAATATGAATGCTGTTTCCTATTTATTTGTAATCTCTTTATTTTTGACAGCCACTTAACTTTTTTTTTACCTGATTTTCTTCACTGTTCTGCCAGTAAGATGCAATGTAGCTGTACTGTGCAGACGAAAAGATTCAATTAGCTGAGTACATACAATGCCAAACAGATTATTGCATTCACTGGCTGGCAAAACTTTGGCCCTTTTCCATTTTCCACACAGAAAGTTCCAAATTTCACCAATAGCCAGCTTTGCTGAATTTGTAATTACATTGATAAATTCCTGTCAGATTGTGTTTATGGACTTCATTTTTCTTCTTTCTCTCTATTTCTTTTCCATTAGTATTTATTTTGTATAGTAATTTTGCTTTCCATCCCTTTCAAAAGTTCATTAAAGCTGTACATGACAGATTTACTTTTGAATGGTGAGTGCTTCACCATAGTCTATTTTAAGTTCCATTCTGCAGTAATTTTAGTGCATCAAATCATGTTCTTGTCACAGAATGTGGTAAGAAGTGTGAAAGGGATCTGCAGAAGAGGCTGTAGCTTTTGGTACAGGACACTTCCTGAAAACAACCAGGGGTTTTGAAGTGGATTACATCATGAGTTTATGAAAAACCTCTGCAGTAACAGTGTTCATTTGTGTATTGGATCTCGTCGCATGTCAAGGCTTTCATTTTACTTTGTGCTACAGTAATAGATTATTTGAAAAGGAAAAAGAAAAATTACTACATTTCTGCAACTCCCCTATCAACATAGTGCCAATGTTTAGGGACATAGCTTTCACAAGTGTTTTTGGTTAAGGTAGATGGAGGATCACAACCATATCTAAATTCCAGATTTCCACATTAGTGGGAGGTTTGTCCCTTGATGACTGATACAACACTGGGTAAGGAGCGCCACTCTTTATTTAGATCTTCTGTTTAAATCCTTGTTCTGACAAAGTTTGATGCTAACCTTTCAAGTTTTGCTCCACTGGATCAGCATTTCTTTTCTTTTTAGTAACCGAAGATGCTTTTCCTGATTACTATTCTTTATGAAAAGCTCAGTTGGAGTCCTGACTTGGCAGTGCTGTGGTCAGACTTGATGATCTCAAAGCCCTCTTCCAATCTTAGCAGTTCTGTGATTCTGTGAAGAGTATTCTTTTTGTGGTTTCCATAGCCCATGTTAAGTACAAGGAATGAAAGGCTGTACTGAATGTCAGATAATGTTGTTGGGTGCTGAAGAGACCTTCAGCTTCATGCTGTGTGGAGCTGACTGTGTGAACTAACCCATACAATGCAAACAGTGCAGAAATGCTAGCCTGGGTCCGTAAGGATCACCACTGTGGGTGAGTGGATCCAGGGCTGGGCATAACTGGTAAACTCTGCTTCTTGGGCTGTGCTGTGCTCTTGACCTGGATACCCTGCTCCAGATAGAGAGGACGTGGTCAGGGTCAGCACAGGGTCTTGGCACCGCACTTTGCGCTGGTGATCTCTATGTACAACTTCAGGGAGATAGCAAGTCAGATTTTCCTGGGAAAACATTTTTATTTCCATTTATTAATGTAGTATTTATTAATGCATTATTTAATCCATTTTTAAATTATTCATATCATTGTATTGTATTATTAATACATAATTCAATTATTTAAGGTCGTATTACTTAGTGTTGGGCTAATCTTTCAACCATACGTCAGAGTTGTGTTTTTCAGTCCTTCTGACTGGTGCTCATCACAATATCTTTACAGGAGTAATTTCACTTTATTTCTTATTCCCATCTTTTTCTTAGAGACTTTCTTCTCCTTGCACAGTAATTTCACACTTTGCAACAGTTTGTAGCTGACTCTGCAGACTGAGTTTTGGCAATGATCATAATAAAAAGCTTATAAATGAGACAGAAAGGGAGGTCAGTCTTCCTAAACTCTGTACATGTGTTTCCGTGCTGGTTAGTTCAATCAGAGTGAGTATCCTCATCCGTCGTGCTTCACCCAAATGGGTGCTGCCTCTCAGTCTGTCCACAGCCCGGGAAGAAATATTTGATCCAATCGAACCTCCCAGGGATTTCAGTGCAAGGAGCAAATGCAGCCATTTCTACTTAGACTCTGATAATTTGTAGTCTAAAAAAAAACCTCCACACAAACAAAAGAACCCACACAACTGTGCATGGTGGGAGGGAGCGTTGTGTGCATTCACTGTCAGTTCAGTTGTAGCTTCACTCCCTACGCTTTGCTCTCAGGAAGGATCACTGACGTTGTGCAGCTCCACCACGGAAACATGACTTAAGTCAAAGGTTATGTCTGTCCCTCCTTATAATTACTTGTTTATCCTCTGCACAACACTTACTGCTTCACTCTCTGGTGGCAAAATGATTGGTTTGGCTGAGAGGATTTGCAGTAGCAAACCTGATCTCTCCACGTTGCCTTCATATTACCACTGTCCTGGCACCTCATGACATGAGAGGAGTGATTGCTGTTGGAATGGGTGGAACTCAGCAGCAATGAAGTACTAGCTCATGGTACTATCTAAATGGGCTGCTGGGGCTATGGAAGATATCCTAGGAATCTGTACAAGCTCCCTCATCTGAGACACAAGCAGCATTCTGTGCAATCCTGTGTGCATGGGTCTGGGGAGGACTCGAAGCCATGATTTCAGCACCGCTGTGAGATGTTATAGTGCTTGCAAGCCGAAAGGGAATATCTTTGTGAACTTAATGGAAAATCTTTGTGTCTCTGTCATTTGGGGACGACAGTGGGCATGGGGAAAATGAAAATGCATGTGTTTTACTTCTGAAAGCACTTTTTAGAAGTGCTGCTGTAGGCTGGTACCACTGTATTTGCATTTCCCTGCACTTTTAGTGGCAAAATAAATATGACTGCTCTTGTTTTAAGCAGTTTTATTAGTTGTTTTTGAAACATTTCCCTAAAAATATTCTGGGACGACTCCACCACATTCATCAGTGTCCCTAAAGACTAGCTTTCCCTGTTACAAGGTTCCTGCAAAGGAGCCAATTCCCCAGCTGGTACTAAACCATCCTTACAGAGTTCAGCACTGCTGCCTACCCTGCTCCATCCGATGTGATTTATCTACCCACCCGAGAGAAGCAGAGAGGCTTAGGAACAGAGCCAGCTCACTGAAATGAATACTAAACAGTGGCAGAAAGCTTCAAGGGCACTGCTCTCACTGTTCTTTGTTACCTTAAAGTGAATAGAAAGTGCCACTACTATTTTAATACAAACTTCAGTTTCTTTCCTTCTGTTTACAGGTTGGAAGTAGCAGCCTGCATGTAATCTGTTGACGGTCCAGGGCTATTATTTTGTGCAAAGGAGTATTTGTTTTCAGTTAATGTTGGAATCAGTCAAACCAAACCAGTCTGATTAGGAATTAGAAGCTGAGTTACAGTGTCAATCCAAAGCAGGAGGAAATTGTTCCAGTTCCTCTCTGCAATCTGCACTTACCTCTCACCTTCAGAAACATCGTTCTTCTAGATGGTTTTCCTATTCTGTCTTGATTCCTTGGCTCTGGCTTAGCACAGCCATGTTACTACAGTGATTTATTTCTGTAAGGGAAGCCAGGGAATTTCTGCCTGTCTTGGCTGATTCCCCTGTGGCTGGTTGGCAGCAGATGCCAGGAAAACCAAGAGCATCTGACACAGCTCGGAGCTCTGTTACAGCAGCTTCTTCCCGGCTTCTTCAGGCAGGAATCACCAGGCTCTGCTGGTGATGGAGCTGCCAGAAGGCAGAGGCTGCTGCCCACCACACTTCACCCCTGTGCTGGCACAGCAGGCTGTGTCCTCTGCCCACGATCACTTGGCTCCCTCTTCTGGAGTCTTGACAGTGCTCAGGTCGTGAAGTGGTAAGTGGCAAGCTGGGATACAAAGGAGTGAGGCAAAGGTGTGCACAATGCCCTGTGTAAATGTTTATATTCCGCTATTTGAACGCCATCCAGGAAGAATAAAAATACACCTTATTGGTTTGGTGCAACACTTTCAGGCACTTCTGTTGACAGCGTCTCCAGGACCGTATGGTGGTCCCAGACACATGGCAGTTTGTGAGGAACAATGCAGAGCTGTGGGAAATGTCTTCTCTTCATTAGAACTTCAGTATGATTCTTTTAGACAGTTTTACCACAGTAAATTAGGATTTTGAGCACAACAATAAGACAGTTTTGTGTTTTGAGCAGGCTGGAATACAAATTGTGGATTTCAACCCTTCTGACTTGAAATAAAAAAAAAAAAAAAGAAAGAAAACAACAAAGCAATTTTCTTGTTCTGGAAAAGTACTTGTAACTGTTCTTTGCTATTGTTTTCATTCAATAACAACAACCACCCACTCAAAACCAGGATGGGATATAGGTAATTGAATGCAGATTGCACCCATTTTTCCTTGGAAAATTAAAAGCAAATTGGCATTGCAACATTCAGCTGAAGACACTGTTTCATTTCCTTGTATAGTTCTGCAAAATACAATATTAATTCCTAGGGGCAGAGAACACCTGTCTAGAGGGTGATGGCAAAGACAAGAGAGTGTCTGAGGGAGGTCTCAGCAGGTCCCTTGTCCTAGGAATATCAATGACAGTGATGTTATCAGGGAAAACCTCTGCCCGCCCAGGCAGGCTTGGGTCAGGGTCCTGTGTGTAGATCACAGCAGAAATCCTGTGTCCTGGATAGGGTGTTGAGGGAGATCTTAGCCACCCCTTGCCTTCTAAGGTGGCTTTTCTCAATAAAAATATTGCTAAGTGTTTGCCACCTGCATTTGACCATAGAGTGTCTCAGCTTCAGTGTCAATATTGGGTCCTGTAGGTAGCAGATAGGATGGCAGATCAATATTCCTCAGGGGCTAAGGCTAAATGTGAGGGAGATTTAAGGAATTAAGGAACTCACAGCAGTAAGTGAAAGTCAATATAAGCCATGTTCTTAGCGGGGACTGTGGAGAAGAGGGAGACAGACTGTTCAGATCCCAAGAGGCAACCTTGCAAGGGACACTAGCTTCAAAAGTGAAATGGATAAAAATTAGGAAAACATTAACAGTGAGGGTAGGCAAACACTGAAGCAGAGGCTGTGGGATCTCCATCATTGAAGACATTTGCTTTGTAACCACTGCACACTGGGGTTGTGCTGCTCCTGCTTTTTGAGAGGGGCCCCTTTCCCACTAAAACCCTGTGTGATTCTGTGCCTCCCCATTTTGTGCGATTTGTGAAAATCTTCAGCGGTTTAGTGACAGATGAGTGAAGACACAAGCTCCCATATACAGCCTAAAGAACATCCCTCTCCTGACTGGAGCCATTCTGGTACAAACCTCAGAGACACCACAATGCAAAAGGGCAGAACTGCTTTTGGCCCAGCACAAGCCAGTGCTGACGAAACACCCACTGGAGCACTTTGCAGAGATCACCTTTTGGTGAAGAGTCCTGCTTCTCCCAGGGAGTGGAGTCATGCTGAAACTGACTGATTGGGGCTGAGAGCCCCCCAACCCTCATCTGCTGCTATTCTCTGCTTTTGAGAGCTCTGCATGTAGCTTGTCTCACAGCCAGTGCCTTCCTCATATCCGCTCTGCCCCTTGGCTGCTGTTTGAATGCTGCAGACTTGATTAATTTGGCTCTTTCTATTTGTGACATTAAAAATGCAGCCACACACATCCTTGCACAGGATTCAGGAAATGCTATACAGCTTGCTGAAACCTGCCCAGAGCTGAGAGCAATGATGGCCCAGGACCTAAGTTCAGTTTTGTTTGCTGCAGAGATTTTTGTGTGTTATAGCATGTCCCTAGGTGGGGTTTCACTGTAGAAAGTAACAAGGACTAACTCTGTCACAAGGATGTTAAACAAGCTGAAGGATTTAAAAGCTTGCAGAAATCAGAATAATGTTAGCTTAATGCATAGGAAAGACAGATAATTCACATAATTCTCCCAAATATTGGAACTCCATTGTCATGCTGTGATGGGAAATGGCATTACTTGTACTTTTTCATGGAAAGCAGCAGAAGGAAGTAACTTTCACAGAAAGACAGACCTGAGGAAGTCCCAGGCTGTGGGCACAGTGGTGCATCGTGCATTTCTTCCATGCATCCTGGCTGACGCTCCTCCTTTTTTATTCATGTTGAACTGCAGCTGAAATTAAAACAGTGGGAACTTTCACACAAACCCAGTGTTCAATGAAAGCGTGAAAAATTTTCAAAAACAGTGTTTTCACGTTAGTAAGTGAGCGAGTGAGTGAGTAAGGGGAGGCATGAGGGACAGCATGGAGGCAGTCAGGGCACATCCCTCTGGAGAAGAGAGGTGAGACCAGTTTGACTGAGTTGCAGTGAATCTGTAGTGGGTTTTCAAAGAGAGGAAAAGAGAGGTGAGACTGGAACAGCGTGACAAGCACAGGAGGAGCCAGATTGTGGCACTCTAAAACCACAGGAGTTTAGGGAAACAATACTAAGGAGAAGGATTTTGGCTACTGGAGGAGAAGTAAGCCAGAGTATGGGGAGGGGAATGAAGAAGGATGCATTCTTCAGCTTTGCTGCAGGATTTGACCTGAGGTACAAGGCCCATGTCCTGAATGAGAAAAACTGATAAAAGGAACAAATGGGTTTAAAAGCTGGGCCCATCCGTGGCTGTCAGCACCATCAACAATTACTCCTCTAAATTTTATCCAGCTCTTCAAGTCTGGTACCCACCCTTGCCCCTCTGCACAATTATCACAGGAGGGTAGCTCCAGGATGCCCCTGTTCTGCAGCATCTGCTTGGTTGTACCACAGACACAGTCCTGGATAATATATCTTAGTTTATCCTCACAGAAACAGGTCTTCTTGATGTTTACTTGATTTTTTTTTCCTTTGGAACAATGTTGTGCAAATGATCCTTTTTGTCAGATTGGAAAGTGCTCTAGCAATAGTTCCATTATTTTATTGATTAAATTGATAATTAAATTTACAAACTGTTGGTAATCTGTACAGGAGTGCAGGGAGTATCAGGTGCTAATGCTGTGCTGAGAACTTGAAAGGGGAAGATGAGATATTTCACTGTCTGAAAATGTCAGCTGAAGGACTATCATGGATATAAGACTGTTGAAGAGGAAAATGGACAGATAATTTTATCATCTGCTGGGTCAGGAGGAGCCAGGAAATAAGTAAAGCGTGTGCAGCAGAGGGCTTTGAGAGCTGAACATTGAGGGACAAGTATTTGGTGACCCTGCCAGTAATAGGAAGGCAGGGAAAATTGAAGAAGTTTTCTCACTGGAGAGGTTGAAATCAGCAGAGGGAAAATGACTGCTGGGTAGTTACTTCTAATTCATACTGGGCCTTAGGGTCACCCTTGTATTTTTACCTGTTAGTACTATGAAATGGAATGGGAGCAAGAGTTCTCCAGCAATACATCCTCAGAGTAGATGAGCTGCTGTTGCATTCAGGAAACCAAGAACAGGGCACTACCTTTGCTTCCCTATTATCTACATTATGCCAGACTACAGATCACCTGTGCTTTAAGTCCCTGGCCTCCCATGCAATTCTCCAGCCATTTCTACTATCTAATTAAGCCAGTATGACACAGAAGTTCATTAACCTTGCATTGTTTTCCCAAACAGAAATAAAAGCAGTTTGCTTGCTGTTTTATTTTTCCACCCATATTTAGATACAGAATCTATATTTAGATTTCAGATTTAGAACTGATTCGTAACTGGAGTGCTGATTCTGTTTTGGCAGGAGCTGAGGTACTCAGTAGTGCTGGTGATTGATTCTGGGAGGCCAGCTGGGCAACTTGGCTGGATGCAGACCCTGCTCATGCAGAATATCAGGGTTTACATCATGAGAATCATGATTTCAGAAATGCCGGGAGAGAACAAAAAACACAAGCTCTTTGAGAGCTATTCAGGCCACATTCAACTGCACACAGCTAGATTAGCTTTCAGAATCAGGTGTCCAATTGCCATTGAATTTTTAGGAAACAGAGAGGCTTACTTTCTAGAGAGCCCATACTAAGCAACTAAATTCAGTGCAACTAAATTCAGCAAATAAATTCAGTGCAGAGATGACACGACAAGAATCATCCAGTTATGTTGAATCACTTTGTATCTCCACACAAACACAGCTTTATTGCCATACACCTAAACTCTGCATTAAACCAAAGGCACTCACTTTAAAAAATCACATTTTGAACTATTATGCAGTAGGAAATCTGGGATAACTCTGCTTAAATCAGTGGAACGGAATTTAACAGATTTACAGCCTGGCAAAATTTACTCCTTAATCTAAGTGGAACTAATCTATGCACATGGGAGTTGCTAGGAGTATGCCAGACAGTTAGATTTATAGAAACAAAAATGGGAATTGAAGCAGGAAAATACTCTGTTAACTTCTGATGCAAAGGAATTTTAAAGATGCATGTGTTATTACAGGAGGACTATTTGTGTTTTTTATACCTAAGTCTCCCTTATTTGAAAAGTTCAGGACTTTTTAAAGTCAAGTAGCCCCTGTCCTCATAAAGTAGAATTCCCACAGGGTGAGTTGTCTCTCAGCGTGCATGTACAGCCCCGGGCAGACAGAGAGCCAAAGCATTAATTCAAACTTCTGAACATTATAATAATTCAAATAATAAACGGTTTGAAACAGAGTGTCACTTTCAAACTGCTTTAGTGCAGATGGCCTTTTTCTTAATTCCCAGCTCCGTCATTAGTGAGCTGAGCTTATTGAACTGCTTGCCAATTCTGTTAAGAGCAGATGGAGTGAAACGGGATAAAGGCAATATTTCAGTGCAGCTCCCATGCATCGGCTCCCCTCCAGATGCCATTATCGACACGCATTTTACAGCTCCACATCTCTCACCATCAGCGGGCAGAATTATAAAGAGGTTGAGCATACTTGGCTTGAATGTCAATAATCAATAAGGACACTCATCTGGCTTAATAAGGATAAATTGCTGCCCTTGAAACAACACACCATCCCAGCAGTCAAAGTGAACTGAGGTGACTTCCTTGACATTTATACTAACTCCGAGTGTCTGTGCCGCCCTGTGTGTGTGTATACAAACACTTTTGCTATATATTTCCCTGACTGTTTCCTAATACTGCAGATTTCTCTTGTGTATGTCCTGTAATAATGTAATAAAGTAATAATTTTGAGTGCTCACCCCTAAAAGGTCATTTCTTTTACTTCAGGAAGGCTTTTTCACTTTAAAGACTTTAATTACAAATTCTGTTTTTCTAAAAGGCTCCCGTTTCCCCTTCCTTAAGCTTCTGACAGAACATGATTGGTGATACTTTCAGAAGTTCCTGCTGTATGTGGACCATCATTGCCTCTAAAGCCTGTGATTAAATTCTGTCCAGCTTTAGTGAGGGTAGATAGGCCTCAGTGCAACAGAAGTAGATTAGTTCAAGTACTTAAGAAAAAGTGATCCCCTCCTATTGGAAGCAGCTATTATGTTTATAGAAAGCATGAATGTTCAGATCATGCAAAAATATGTAATACATAAGTCCAGCGAACATCATGAACAATGGTTACCTGAGGCTTAATATTTGATAAATAAATAAATGAAACAGGACATTTAGTCAAAACTTGTTCTTTCTCACAATATTTTTATAACAACAATCCTTGGTTATTACCAACAATTCTTGTCTGTTATTGCCAACAATCCTTGGTTGGTTCCATGACCGTCCAGTTATCAGTACTTGAGATGTACACATTGCCCTCTTATCTTGAATTGAGAGCTTAAAAATAATCTCTTTGGTCCCTTGTTTAGAGGATCACAAGAGTGTGGGATTTAGTAATGGTAATTTGCCACCCTGGGCACAATCCAAGCTGGTACCTTTTTTGAAAAGTTCAACAACAAAAATATTATTTCACTTGGGTTGTTATTCAGACTAGAAAAATCAGTTTCCAAGGCTGTTTGTGAAAAAACAGGTGCTCATTAGACAGCAGGAGCTCCTGGGAACAGACAGTGTTTCTGATATGCTCAGTAGAGGCTTAATCCAGGTGCAGTTTGTCAAGGCCAAGCTTTATCGAGCATTTCTCAGTTCACAGGGCAGCCAGGGGAGGGGGCAGAGATGCACCACCACAGTGCACCCCTGACTGAAATCAGCTTCTCAGGGTGTGCACCACTGAGTGCAAGAATGACCTCTCTCCTGGGTGGGAGCTGGGTCTGTGTCAGTTCATGCTGAGGAAGTGTAGCCCCACAGTGTCCCCAAAACACATTGCTGTGTAGCACTTTCTGTGGGCTGGAAATAGTCACCCATGTTTTAATGTTAGCTCATGTAATCTTTAACCTTATATTTCTTTCCCTTTCCTGGCAGATTTTTATTGGTGAGATATCCATGTATTTCATAAAGTCAACCCGAGAAATCCTCATTATTCAAGAGAAAACTATTTTGACTGGAGAGTGCTGTTACCTGAACCCACTGCTTCGAAGAATAATACGTTTTATAGGTAAGCATCCTGTGCACTACAAGCTTGGACCCTGTTTGCACCAAACCAGAATGAAACACCCTGACAAAGTACATCACAAAATTAATTAAGCTGTGAAATCTTTGCAGGCATCTTCTACCTTAGAGGGATAGTCCCCTCAGGATTTCCAAGGTAACTTTCAAAATTTGCCATATCATGCTGGCTGGAGCTGGTTTAGATCTGCTGGGCTTAATGCTTTTTCGAGACCCTTAAAGAAAGGTTATACCAATCAAATCCCTATATGAATAAATCCATCATTGCTAGTTTATGTAAGCTACCCATTTTACTTACAAATTGGTCCTCACCAGCTCATCTATTTGGCATTTTTCTTTTCAGCTCTAATTTTAACATCCATACCTCTGCCACATAATGTTCAGCTGAGCATAGCGTAAAAAAAGCCCAGAACTCACTTCAAAATAATATTATTATTTTCATTGTATTTGCTTTTTTAGAGCTTCCATTGAGTTAATTGCTGAGAAATGAAGTTCTGTCATTAAACCATTTGGAGGTTGCTTTATATGGTGCTTGCAAACTGCTTTACCTTCTTCACACTGTTGATCAAGTTCATGTGTGGGATGGGATGTGTGGCTGCTGGCATGGGCCAGTGGCTCCTCAGATGGCTTCCCACTGACCAAGAGGGGCTTTGCCTGCAGAGCATCATGGCACTGCCCTGCTTGTGCCCTTGTAGAAGTGAAGCACCCTCACACACTGCCTCTGACAGACAGTTGAGCCTCAATTCACCGTCTGACTTAAAAGAGGCAATGGGGGGAAAAAAGCTTCAAGTGTCTGGGGTGCTTCTTCCCTGTCACTGCTGATTTTTTGAGCTTTACCTGCAATGAAAATGCTGCTGTGGCTGTGGCAAGTGTAGTGCTGCTTCCGTGGAGCACATCCCTGGCTGCAGGCAGGGGTACTTCCTCAGAGCGTGGAGTTGAAGGACTTACCCTGTGTTAGCACAGTAGTCATCAGCAAATATATGCTGCAATTGAGGAAGAACCATGGTTTTCCTTCTCCCTCACCTCCCTCTGTGCCTCCTGCTTTATGCATGGAAGGTAGGGATTGAAATGTCCCTTCTGCCACCATGTGGGTGGAAGCAAACCACATGGTTTGTTACTTGGGCCTGCTCTATGTGCTGCTGGTGGGAACAGAAAGACATAGAAATTAAAAGTAAAATACCCTTGAACTTCACATAACCTCCAGGATATATTGACAGACAGCAAACTGCCATTAAGAGAGAAGCAGGGTAGCAGAGCCCACTGGGCCACTCAGGGCTTTTTGACTGTTCCAGCACATTTGGCATGTTGCAAAGTCCCAATCAAATACTCTTGCCTGCGGGGTCAGCACTAAAAATCCTTAGATCATGGAAGCTAAGCACTTCTCAGTATGCTTTTTTATAATTAGCTTTATTCTTAAACATTCATGCTATTGTTTCTCTTCTGGTGGAAAAGAAGGGGGTAGCAATGATACAGTGGACTCTCAAAGAGTAGTAGAAAGTAAACCGTGCCAGGGAAATGAATCTTGGCCTTGCAGCTGTGCTTGTTTTCCTGAGAAGAATGAAGTTAATATTATTAGAAATGGCTTGAAATCTTTGCCTTGTCTTAAGCTACACCATGTTCTTGTTTTCTTCTGAAACCTTTTCTCTGCCTCTGCAGTGAAATGAGAGAAGTGGAATTTGTTGGATGAAATAACTTATGAAAGGAACTGAAGATAACTGCATGTTTCTCATTTTGCATTTCACCTGCATTTTGAAAACATGGCATGGACTGAGCAGTTGTACCCTGTGCTGAATGATCCAGGGAAGTTAGCTCCATACAGCTGCTTATTCCAAAATGAGGCTTCCTGAGTGCTTGGCTGTGTGCATGAATTTCTCTGTGTGTGTCTTCTCTTGATAAACTTTGGAACCAAAACTTACAGAGCTGATTAACTAACTTTCAAGTAAGTTCTCTTCCCTAGCGAGCAGTCTAGCTTGTTGCAAAAAAGTTTGCCGGCAATATAGTTCTGGTACCCAGATGTTCCAGCAAGTTTTAATGAGTACCTGCAAAAATCAGTCATTTAACTCCTTGGAAAATTGCCTTATAAGGCATTACAGTTTATATTACTCAAAAGGATAAGAAAAATCCTGCAATGCATCTAGGTGCTCATGTGTCAGGAAAAATAAACTCTACTGTCTGACCCTGGAAGGAACATCATGGAGAGCTTTTGAGAGTGGCTGTTCCCAAATTTTAGAAAGGCAACTCCCTAACTCTGTAATGGAAGTTGCTGGGAAGAGATGGGACTTTAAGAACAGTAACCTAAATATGCTTTCCACAAAATAAGCAGAAAGCTATAGATACTTCACTGAACATTCAATTATATTTTGCAAGGAAAGAGAAGCGAAAAGGGAAACCTCAAGCTGTCTTTTGTCCTGTGAAAGACAAGGACCCTTATCATACGGTCACTGATCTTTTGGTTGCTAGATTTGAGCTTTTCTCCCATTGCTTTTCCTTCATGAATACAGAATTAAGCACTTTTTTGCACTTTGAAAGTGGAGCAAAACAAAAAACTTACAGCTTTTCTGTAATGCTGGCAAAGCCCCATGTTTCTTTTCTGTGTTTTTTCCGATCTTGTTTACTGTTCTCTCTGTTTTCCTCAAGGCCTTGTTTTCCTCAAGGCCTTGTTTTCCTCAAGGTCTCAGCATATGTCTGTTTCTAAGAGCCTTCCCTCCTGAGTTTGGTCTTTATTCTGAATGTTGAGGTTTGTATTAAATCCCTCCCTGGTTGTTTGTCCACATGAGGCAGAGCCACAATTTCTTCTTGCTTCCTGGCCCAGACATGAATCCTTCATTTTGA
The DNA here is from genome assembly GCA_013397955.1 of Grantiella picta. Classification (NCBI taxonomy): domain Eukaryota; kingdom Metazoa; phylum Chordata; class Aves; order Passeriformes; family Meliphagidae; genus Grantiella; species Grantiella picta. The sequence continues at coordinate 18,239 of VZRM01002792.1, read as the reverse complement.
TAGACATTGGTTTTTGTGGCAAAGGAGTGCCTCTCACCTTGCTGCACTGTATATCAAATCTGTACTGCAGACTAGATTGGTGAAACCTGCTATGTTCCCTATATTTAGAAAATCAGTTTCTTTATCAGTGAAAAAAAGCTGGCTTAGCTTGGAAACATCAGACTTTGATGTATGCTGCAATTTGTTCCATCTTCCTCTTTATCTTTTACAGCTGCTTTCACAGACTTTTTTTTTTAAGATTTTGAGGTCAAACTAGTGATGTGCAATTGCTTTAAAGCAGTTTTTTCTAATATATTGCTGCGGCACTGCTTTGCTTTAGGAACATCCTCTCTGCTCCCTCCTCTCCCCACCCTTCCCAGTTCTATCATCAATTTCTGATGCCAAAACATGCTGTTTATGTGCTGAACCTTTGAGAAACTAATTGGTAAGGGTGGCTGTTTCCTGAGCCTCTGTCTCTTTTCCTTGTCTCACAACATGAGCACACACAGCCTTTTGTACATTTATTCATTCTGTCTTGTAATTTCCCATTCAATATTTTGTTAACATTGTTCCACCTTGCATTTGCTTCTGTGTTCTACTTCATCCTTTGTATTGCAAATAGAGGTTTTAAAATATTTTAGTGGATGGCTTCGGTCAAGGTTTTAGTCTTTTAATGTACAGCTGCTATCACACCCCCAGGATCAGGGATTCAGACCTCCCTGACCCACTCTGAGAGGGTGACTACAGTATGTATTGTTTTGCATTTCATTGTATTAGGTTTCTAATCCACGTGATTAAGTTGTCTACCTGCAGAGCCCTGATAACATGCAAGTGGCATCTCTGTGGTTCAGATATCTAGAAATGCAGTACGCTTCCTCAGCTTGTTACCAGTGGCTTTTACTTTGGATGCGCATAATTTGCCGTTAACAAATGGTGCAGATCAGCTTCTGTTGACAACTTAATCTAAAGCATGGTGACACCTAGCAGTGGGCAGCTAAATAATGGAATTAGAGCTTTATTTCAGCAAATTAGGACTTTAGTTCAGCAAATAAAGGTTTACAAGATTTATACACACACCAAGTTTATTGTAATAGGATAGATATACCCCAGAGCTCTGATGTCAATTCCCTGAGTGGCTCAGGAGACAGTCTACCTGACCTTGCCCTTCTGTCTGCCTTGCATCTGAAGTTCACTGTGAAACAGTGCATATTCTGTTATTAATTGGCTGCCTTTCTATATGTCTCAAGCAGGTTTTGGGGGTGTTGCCCCCAAAACTGCTGCAGCAGTTTGATCTACTGATTTTATTACTGAAGAATCTCCACAATGAGAAACAGGTCGCTGTGCTGGGGACAAACCGGCCCTTACTGTTCCCTTTGATGCCAGGCTCTGAGCTGGCAGCTGCCTCAATGAAAACTGGTGGCTGTGCAAGCAGTGAGGAAGGAAGATAACCCTGTGCATTTGTCAGGAGGGGTCTTGAGCCTCCACAGTACTTTTGCACTGGGAACTGAATTTCTTCTGGCATGGTCAGAGCATGTGTCTTCCTTCTTGGATCTGGGAAGAGCAGTGTCCAGGCAGAACACTCACAGGTGAAGCAGGCAGACCCAAGAGGTAGTAGATCCCTGGAGCAATGAGCTTTGTTGGGTCTTCAGTGGAAGATCAAAACCGGGATGAGGTTATGAGTGCTCAGAAGCTTGATGTTGAGCCTGTTCCTGATACCATGGCAACAGGACAGTAAATTTCCCTGCAACCCCCATCTCTCCAGCTGTAAATTGGATTAATGATACAGGTCTCCTTTAACACACCCTTTAACATGTAATGATGAAGAGTAGTTCAGCAGCATCTGAGTCACAGGACTATAAATATTTGGCTTTACTGCATGCACAGGATTCTTAAAGCAAAACATTCAGAGATGGGCTGAGGATCGACATTCCCATAGAGCCCTGAGTCCTTCCAGGGACACTCTCCACTGAAATGCTAATCTTCCTTAAGAAACAGAGGGGTGGAAAAGGGGTTTGGCAAGTATGAGTGTACATGTGAAACATGAACGTTTTCTGCACAAATTGGGTTGAGAGTGACAAATTCCGATAATTGACTGGAACAGAGAGGAGTGCCGAAATAAATAGCCTTGGTAGAAAACATGATGATATGTTACTGAAGAGCCCAGCTTCTGATGTCTCATGAACCCTTCAATGCACTGTTTCTTTTGTCACTTTACTTGAGGGTTTCATGGTTTTTCTGTAATAAAGCCTTCTACCTCCTGATACTCATTTTCACTCTCAGGCTTCTCACTTGTCTCTTCCCAATGTCTTTTCAGCTACTCTTACAATCCCAAGGGGCTTTTTGTTGATTTTTGTTGTGGTAGTGGTTTGGTTATATTTTTCAAATCAGTGGCATTTTAAATGTCTCTATGCTTTCACAGACCTATGCAGTTGACAGGTAGCTGCAGTGACTGATGCTACATAGATTCCGGTGGAAGGAGAGAGCTTGAGCATGAATTGCAGGAAGGAAAGAGGTTTGCACTGAGGCTACAGTGAGTGAGAAGAGCTGGATTCTTCTTCAGGGCAAATATCTCTGTTAGCAAAAGGAGTAGAGCTGGAGGTGGCAACAGTGATGAACAGCCACACAAGGAGCTTGATAGGAGATAGAACGTGAGAGTAGGATGTGGGTGAGAGCCCAGAAGTCAGGTGCTCATGAAGGACCTTTTAACAGTCACTTAGAGCGATGCCATTTAGAGAAATTAAAAATTAAGTATTCAAAATTGAAGCTGCTCAATAATTAGACATTTCTGCCAAGGCAAGGGTTAGTTCAGGCAAGATGGAGCAGGAAAGTCAAGCTTCATTTTATCTTCCTCAGCATTTTTCAAAGGACTTTTCTTTTTTGTTATTTTTTTTGTTTGAACATTTTATTTGTCTAAGGTCTTTCTCATGGGGGGTAAAGATATGTGAAAATCTGATCCTTGTTTTCTTCTTCTTGGACTCTGAAGCAGCTGAGAGAGTATCAGGTAGTACAGCGTGCCCTCTTATCTCTGGCCTAAGCTAGTATCTCTCCCAGTTACATTCTGCTTATTGTTTTGTCTTCTAGCCTCCTCTTTCTGGCTGCTCCTGAGACACACAAACACAGCTGGGAGTCAGGAAAGTGGGAAAAGGTCGGGAGGCCCTTCTAGACATAGCTTCTGCTCCTTCTTTAAGGCCTCCTTTTGCAGGCGGACTATGTGACATGTGTGGCTGAGGGGAAAGATTAGCTTTATGTAATTGCAATTAACCTTCATCCTTTCCGCTAGTGAGCAGCTGTAGGTCTGCTTCCCATGTGGCTTGCTCTGTTCCCCTCTTTTTTCAGCATATGCTAAGTTCTGCACTACAGCTCATTCTCAGGTTTTCTGGCCCAGAGTGAGCACGCTGAAATAAAGCACCTGCTGCTGAGCAGGATGACACCACCTTCCATTACACCTGAGTGTCAAAGTCTGGAAGAGGCAATTTTTTTCCAATTCTCTCTCTCCTGTATTGTGTCACGGACTTGAGCTGTATGACCCTGAAGAGCTGCGGCTAGCTGCCCTTCCCATGAAGCCTTTCAGAGCAATTTGTCTGCCTCTAAAAAGCTGGCAGTCACGTCACTGCATTTTTGTGCTCTGGTCAGTTAGTTCAGCTGCTGTAGGTCATTGAACAAATCCATTGAACAGATGGATTCCTGAGGTACAAAAACCATCAGGGGACTATCCGCCACTGCCCAGGCGCACTGGCGTTACAGCCTTTAAATCAATTACAGCCAACTCTTGCTCCAAGTCTCCAGAGACATCATGTGTAATCAGGCTGTGAGGGTCACATCCCTGCCAGCCAGACTGTGCTGCACATAGCTGTGATTTTCACAGAGCACAGCTTGGCAGAGCTGTGAGAGTGGAATTACAGCATCCAAAATGCACCACAGTCAGAACATCATAAAGGTTTCAGCCATGGCTTGCTCTGCTCTTCTTCATGCTTCTGCAGGCCTCGGCAGCTGAGTCTGGGACAGCATTTTCTGTGCTACCAAATATTAAGAAAATGCAGGTGTTGGAACTTCTTTTTTTAATGGAGAAAAGTGCTTTCGTATATATCTGCACTTCCTAGAGACTGAAATAGTTTTGTGAAGCCTGTGAGCTTTTTCTGAAACATCTCGATTCTTGGCTTGTACTTACATGATAAAGAGCAGGAGCCAGACTGCTTGACACTTAAATTTCCTCTAGCTATCATAAAAGGCTGGGTAATAATCCTCACTGCGCTCCCTGTAATTTGCACAGCACATCAGAAAGTTGCCATTTAAAGCAAGCTGTTAAAAAAAAAGTTTTAAATTTTGACAGAGTGCTGTATATAAAACAAGATTCATCTCTGTCATAACTTCAGTGTAAGAAGATACCCTTCTGCCTTTTTCCTTTGAACTTGCTTGCGCACCAACTAATGTAGATGAGAAGTTCCTGATGGCTGTGGAAAACCATGGATTTAAAATACTTCCAGAGGGATAAAGGAAATAAAGGAGCAGTGTCAGTGCTCTCTCCTTTTAAACACACTTAGCAAGGTAAATGGGAGGAAAACTGTCACACCGTCGAAGAGAAAAGGGCCAGTCCTGCAGCCTAGAACCAGAGGAAGGCAGCCTCCTTCTTTGGCCACCACTGGCTTTTTAAATCCATGATCACACACCAGTTCATTAATAACAAATAAAACCAAACTTACATGAAGACTAGTAATGCACGCAGCCTCCAGAATCATCTTCACTGGGGTGATGGTCCTGGCTAACCTCGGGGAAGGATGGTGAGGATGCAGAGCTCCACCATCTTGCAGCCCCTCCAGGCTGTTGCCCAAGGGCAGGGCTCTTCCCATCAGTACCCCAGAGAGGGATCTGTGCCACACTGACACCAAGCCATCTCTCTGACCCACTGGCACAGGCAGGCCCCACTCAACACTTGTACAACAAATCCATTTTAGATACAGTTTTATTTTATGCTACTGTCTGTACATGCTGCATTATTTTGCTGACTCACTCTTATTTTTTGTCTCAGACTAGAGCAGCCTTTTTTCTTTTTTTTTAACTCAGTATAGATAAGCAGTGAAGATGTTACAATCATGGTGGTGCCAGCTCTTAAGATTTTATCACAGCTTTCCTAAGATGATTTCCCCCGAGTTCCAGCTCTTGGCCATATTTAAATACCTAACAATCTCAGCTAATTCGTAATTTAAATTACTTTTGCTTACAGAGCTACAGAAGGGAAAAAACAAAAATGGATGACCCTCAATATTCTCTCATCAGAAGCCAATATTTATTTGTTCTAAGTTTTTGTGACACTTTGATCAATCTTAGTGATGAGAAGAGGAAGAGGAGAGCTGATTTATTCTGTCAGAACATTTGGGTTTGGTAATTTTGCAAACCTGTTGTTCTGTACCTTTATTATGTAGGCATTACATGCATCTGAAAGATCCTTACACGTTCACAGCAGCTGTAGCAGCTGAGTATTGATAACACTCAAGGGGAGTCAGTAAAGGATGTGACAATTGCAGTATTGACCAAGGGATGCTTCGCAACCCTGGAAAAGTTCCTGCATTCGAGTGCATACTTCATCTTATAGGATTATATGATGCTATGTGCTCCTGGTCACATGTACTGAACTGCAGGTGTCTTCCAGAGCAAAGCATTGGGTTGCTTCCAAAAGTACATGCCAATTATTGTTGGGTTAGGATTGCAATTTTTCAACGTCAAGATGATGAATAGTCAAAATCCAAATGGTACTTGACACTACGTAGTTATGTTAGATAAGAGAAGTATTGTGTCTCAGCACTACACTGCTCTTTAAGGTTCAGAGATCCCATTTTTTTGTCACAGATTTGTTATAAACACATGATACTACTCTCAGTATGTTTCTCCTCTCAGGTACCATGATATTTTATAAACTTGTTTGAATAATCCCTGTTTTTAACCTTTCCTCACAGGAGTGTTTGCATTTGGACTTTTTGCCACTGACATCTTTGTAAACGCTGGCCAGGTTGTGACTGGGAACTTGGCTCCCTACTTCCTGACTGTGTGCAAACCCAACTACACTGGAAACGACTGTCGGGCCCACCACCAGTTCATAAACAACGGCAACATCTGCACGGGGGATGTGGAGGTGATTGAAAAGGCCAGGAGATCCTTTCCATCCAAACACGCTGCTTTGAGCATCTACTCAGCTTTATATGCCACGGTGGGTGCCAGTGATGACTGCTGACTAGCATGAGAGGTTTGGAGAAAAAGAAGGTTGTTTTGGGGACAGCTTTTTTCTTCATCTGTAGGGGAAGAGCCCCTTCTCTCTCCATTTTATCAATTCTGGTATAAGGAAATGAAATGCTCATTGCTTTTGAGACACTGCATGCGGAGGCAAGAGTTCCTAAACTTGTCTTTGGTGTTGATTTTCTCATTCAATCTTTCTTCTCCCTGCCCTTGTCTCATGGGCATTAAAATGAAGCTGATTTTTAAACAGCTTCTGGATCACAACATTTGTTCACAAGCCCTGTGTTGCTGAGCATTTAAAATTTAAATTGTATCAATTCAATGGGGGTCTGAACTTAGGCTGAATTTTGCTCCCCTTGCTGCGGACATGAACTCATGCTGCAAAGAAGGTTCTAATAAAAGTCAGTGCCAGAATTTTGTTGTTGCCACAGAGAAATGCACCCCATCTGACACAGCGACAAGCTGACACTGCCATGCTCTCAGGAAGGAAACTGTCTTACAAAGTCTGATGAAACAGATCAACTTCTCCTTTGTGTTCTCTGGCTAAAGTTTCTGTGATGCTTGAAAATTGATCCAAGAATCTTACTGACAAAGCATAAAACCTTGATGGTTTGGTCATAAAGATCCAAGGACTTAATCTGCTTCTGATCTCAAAATGCATTAACCTAGGTCATTTCTTCCTGTATAGCTTGACTCAGACTAGTGTCAGAGTCTGTCTGTAGGTCATCAGTATGCAAGAAAAGCCTTAAAGTTATTAAAGACAGGGTATTTACTGAAGATTTTGCCCTGTGCTCTTGGTAGCAGGTAGCAGTGAACCACATTACTACTTTTAAAATGAAGAGTCTATCTGCTGCTTTTTCAATATCCATTTGCAGTGAATATTGGGTAAATAATGATGGAGAAATAAACTGCAAATCCTTTGATCAGGATGTGATGGGAACTGTTTGAAAGCCTGTAAAATTTTGTGCACATTACTTCTGAACAAGATGCAACCATGTGGGAAATACAGTTCACAATAAACTCAACATGGTTGGGGCAGTTGTTTGCATCACGATAAACTCTTAGGTGGAAGTTCCAGGGTCAGGCTTAGTCCTGGTTCTGTCCTAAGCTTTCATGAACTTTCCCTGCCCAACCTCCCTTGTTTCTTAGGAAGGTAAATCTTCTACAACAGGCTGAAGGGGAATGCTGTTTTTCCTTCCTGAGCTTAAGCCCCAAGTAGCTCAGTGTTTCTGAGCTCTGCTCTTCCAAGAGTACCTGTGATGAGCCTGTGCTTCTCACATAGGAAGATGTCAGGGGGAGCCAGGACATGGAGCTATTTCTGAGCCACAAGGTCAGGAAAGCTTGCCCATTTCAGCCTACAGTCAAATTTCAGCCCAGTTCTCTGTCTGAAATCACCTTCTAGAACTAAAAATGTTGGCACTTGTCTTTTCTCTGTCTGCCAGCTGGGAATAACATGAGCATTACACAAGAAGGGCATTGTTTGTATCCAGCTTTGCTTAGTAACTGTGCTGTGCACAGTTTTTTGAGAAGTCTCTTGCTGATTCTAATATGCATGATAATGTGGCCTGCTGAAGGTAAAACACAGGTTATTTGCTTAGTAATAGCGGTGTTTTGCATAAAGCTGAAGAACTGAACCATGGAGCAAGATAAAACAGATACAACGTGAGAAGGCAGGAGAATGGAATCAGCACAGACATTGGTTTTAATTTTATAAAAGTCTGTTGAGATCTGGGAGTCTCCTCCTTTCACTAAACCTCAAGTATCCTGTGCAGGTGTCTCGGTACTTGTTCATTTCTCTGCTACTGAAAAAAAACCCAGTGTGACTGGTTCAGCTTGGTGTTTTTTGGTGTTTGTTTTCAGGTTTTTTATAATCTGGGGTTTATATTTAATCAGCTAGGCTTTTCTTTTCCACTGCTAAAGAAGCTGAGGAGAGCCAAAAGCATCACTTCAGTGATCTCTGCAGGCAGAGATTAATCTTGTATGTCTGAAGTAGGAGAAAGAGAAAAGGGATGCATCAATCCACCTGCATTGGCCCAGCCAATGAGATGTCCAGGGTCCTGGGAGCACTGCCTGGGCTTGGTGGGAATACCTTTTTACGGGCAGATTTCCCCACCCCAAAGATGGATTTCTCACTTTCTATGTAAATTAATAATCTTGTGCCACCCATTCTTTCAGTTCTTTCTGGAAATGTGTTGGAGGGCTTTGGGAGCCTTGGGTGGTCTTAATCGGACCCTATAGTCCGTGCACATTTCCTGTTCTGTGTTGTGCTTGTTTGTCACAGAAAAATGCCCTATCTCTGCCTGGCCGCCCTTCTCCAGCCAAAACTTCTTTTCCATGGCCCTGTTAATAACAACAGCCCTTGGTTATTACTAACAATCCTTGTCTGTTGTTGCCAACAGCCCTTGGTTGCCTCCATGGCCATCTGGTTATCAGTGTTTGAGACATACACATTACCCCCTTATCTTCTGGGAATCGAGAGCTCAAAAAATCTCACTTCCAAGGAAGTGGTTTCTAGTAACAGTGGTTTTCCATTCCAGACACAATTTCAGTCAGTAACTTTCTTTCAAGGTTCAGTAAAAAAATATAATAACAATCACTTGGGTTGTTATTCAGGCAAGAAAAACAAGTTTCCAAGGCTATCATTAAAAAACAGGTGCTTGTTAGACACATGTTAGATCCTGGGAACAGTGTCAAGCTTAGTCCAGGTGCAGTTTGTCAAGGCCAAGGTTTAATGAGCATTTCTCAGCTCATAGTGCAGCCAGGAGAGTGGGGAGAGATGCACCACCACAGTGCACCCCATGGATAAAGTCAGCTTCTCTGGCTCTCTACACCTGGACATGAATCCTCCAACATTTGGAAATGCTGAATAGCAGAGAACACTACAGCAAATACCTTTTGCAGCCATGATCCATTCAAGGCCTGGGCAGCTGCACTGAGAATTGTTGTCAAAGGCTCTGCTTCTCTTTTACTGTAGAAATCTCTGTGGTAAAGGAAAAGATTGTCTGTAAAACTTCTGGACTTTTGCAATATTGGTATGAAATTTTGAACTTTCTAAGGAAAATGAACTGTCACAAATCTCCTCACCTTCTGCTGATGGGACAAGACAGACTTCTTCCACTCTGCCTTTTTCATTATAGATATAACGTGTGTTCTAAATATATGCATATACTTGCATATATATATGTATATATAAATGTATGTCTATTTTAAACTTGCAGACAGAAAAGCCTCCTTGTCTGTGATTTTGTCTCTCTGAAAAAGAAGGGAGAAGAATCACATGGGATAAGTGCTGCTATCATAAATTGCATATTGCTAAATACGATGCTTAAGTGTACTGATAAGATCACAGCAAATAAGCTGAATAGATAAATTATATAGTAAAATCATGTGTAGTTTATTTTTTAGTATGTTCTACATATGTTTTTATATTCACTTCTTTCCTCCTTCTCTCTGGGTTTGACATTTAGAGTTTTGTAAATAAATTTACTCCATAAATAGCATCGTGGAAAATTTTCAAAAACACTTGCTGTGTGTAGGAAACCAATTGTAAGTGACTATGACTGAGATTTTGGTCTATTGCACAAAGCTCTGAAACCATCCTCTAAACTTGGGTAAACCACTGTGAGAATCCTGAAAAAGGTCTTGGCTTTTGAGACCTGGATGATAAAGATCAAGTTGCAGTGACTGGGAAGTCTGACCAGAATGGAGAAGGGCTCACAGTTATTTCTTAGCTCAGTGTGTGAGTTAGGGATGAACTGGAGCCACCTTCTGGGAAAACAGTTTGTCTTGTTTAGAACCCTTCTCACGAGGGTTTAACAGATTTCCCTTGGCAATCTGTTCACAGGGTTGATTACCCTCATTGCTAAAAATGTTCTCTTTACTACAAGTTTACATTTTCTTGCCAAGATGTGTGAAACTCCAATTACAGATACTTCCCATCTGTGACAAAGAAAACCCTCCCATGTGGGTAACCCAAAGATCCAGCTTCATCTCATACCTGTAAGGAAATGAGCATGTGTTGGTTGTTCCCTGCAGCTGGGGTTCACAGCTGTCACAGCAGGACTGCATTCTTACTTTAAAGAGGTGATGGATTTTCCTTTGGACACTGCAAATATCAGCAGTGCTTCGGTGGGGAACAGGAAAGCAATTCTGCTCCCTATCGCTCGATTGAATTGACTGGAAGGAGTGCATAGGGTGAAAGGGTGGGTGGTAATTTTTCACACAGTGGCAATTTTTTTTTTTTCCTGCTGTTTCCAAAGAACCTTAAACATGAGTTTTGGTGATAGGTGCAGCTCAGCCTGCCAGCCAAGACTGGGGGAAGGTTGCCATCTAGTGCTCAGTGCATAAAGCATCTGCTGCAGTCAGTCTCAGGTGTGAAAAACAAAGCAAGCAGCAACATCTCAAATTATCAAAGCTGTGGAAATCATGCAGGCTTACATACTTGTTGGCTGAAAAGGATTATAATGAATTGCTTTGCCATCAGGCTCAGTTTGCTCGATCTTTGTTATCTTGTGGCTCTGGAATTAATGACTGCCTGCTAACCGCAACCCACATGTTTTAAATCTCTGTCAGAAAAAAAAAGAAAAACAAAACAACAAACTGCCAGAAACATGTGGGGTTGGTTAAAAAATATTAAGAGAACAATGTAACCTCATGCTCTGGAATTGCATTATCCAAATCAACTTTGTTTTGAATTAAACTTCTCTCATCCTGTGTGTTTCCCTTCATCTTGCAGGGAAAATGGCTGGAATGGTTTCTCTCAATGTTCTCTGTTCCTTAAAATTAACACCATTTAGCAAACTGGAGCAGTTATTTCATACAGATTCTAAGTGCTCCATCTTCTGCACATTACAGTTTCTGCAGGAGTGTAAGCATGAATTCCTGACTCCCTTTGCAAACATTTAGTCATGTGCGTGTGCCTGTTTGCCACCGTATGAGCCAGCACTTGCACAAAATCAGGAAAGCTGTTTCACATCACTTAACAATATTATTTTTGTTCTCCTAAAAGTGTTCTCTGAATTACCTGAAACCTCTTCCTCCATTTCCCAATGCTTTTTTTTTTAATGAATTAGGGATTTTGCCACATCCTTGCTGGTTTAGGATTTGTCCAGGTGGGAAAGATGCATTCTGGTGGAGCCCTTTTTTATTTTTGGTTTGCCCTTTCTTCCAGATGTACATCACAAGCACAATTAAGACAAAGAGTAGCAGGCTAGCCAAGCCCGTGCTGTGTCTGGGTACCCTGTGTGCTGCCTTCCTCACCGGGCTAAATCGAGTGTCTGAGTATCGAAACCACTGTTCAGATGTGATTGCAGGCTTCATCCTGGGAAGTGCTGTAGCCTTATTTCTGGTAAGCCCATCAGTCCTTCTGTGTTCCTTTTAAAAATACCACCATTTAAAAAAAATACTAAAAACTGCTAATTGCTTGTAGCCTGCAAGATCTAATTCTACCCCCACCTAATTAAACGCATTATCAGAGAAAATCCTAAAACGAGATCAGTTTCATACTAATTGATAGGTCTAATATGGTG
>VZRM01002787.1:0-49844 GCA_013397955.1 Grantiella picta | reverse complement strand
TAACATCACTCCAGGACACTAACCTGCTTCTTTGACCATGTTTTTCAGCTTCCACAGGGATTTAAGTTTGCTGCAGAGATGGAGGGATATATAGATTCATTCCTGAGTGGCTGCGATGACCCAGAGAAGCAGCTCGTGGTGATCATGGGCTTCTCTACCCTTACCAATCAAGGGAGGCCAGCGTTGTTGAGTGCTTCCAGGGTAGTCAGACACCTGCAGGCAGAGGCCTTGCAAAAATACATCACCTGGCTCAAAGACATGTTCCTCAGGCCAGACTTGGACTGTTGTTTAGACTTCTCAAGTAACCGGCAAAAACAGAAACGGGAAAATGCAGACACGTGAGTACATGGGTATTTTACCTTCCCCTCAGGGTTTGCTGGTTCTCTTGCCATGAGTTGACAATTGTTTATTTCCTTTGTCTTGGAAAGTTTAGCCCCAGCATCTGATTCTTTGTCTGGACTAAAATTCAATTCTGCAAATTGTACAAGCATAGTGAGAACCAGCCAGCCCATCCAAAGCAGACTGGATCACCAAAAGAGCCTTTTCTTTTTCTAGCTCTGACAATTGCTTTGGAGAATACATGCAGTGGTTTCCTCTTTCACTACAGCTTCTCAGGTCTTTGTGGGAATTGTTTCTCTCTTTTATCTGTGTATTAGACACACTGTTACTCAGGGCAGGTTTTGTGTTACCTGTGCACCTGTAAACCTTGCTCTGCTGACTGTTGCAGTTTTTGAAGTGCTTTTTGTTCACCTGCAGACGCTCTGTGGGATGAATAGATTGCCTTTTGCATAGTAAAAACCAAACTTCAGAAGATTATATCTCTTCTTTTGTACCCGTTGCTTTATTACTACATAACTGCCAATTTTAGTGTAAAGCCCCTAAAAGCCGAAAGTCACCTCTTGATGCAGTGGATTGTGCAGTGTGTAGTTATGCGGGGTTAGTGTTCAAAGTGCTGATTGTGCCCACCTTCTTATTCACAGAGCACAACAGAAGATTACTCGACTGAGAAGATGGATCATGCACCGACTGGTTAACATCACTGAAAGTGCAGCAAAGAAAGGAGAGAGCCTTGTGATGGACATTGTGAGGTGAGACTGATGTGCCTGGGATAATTCTATTTGGCTCAACAGCAGTATTCCAGATAAGCTGTCCTCATGACACTAGGCAAATCCAGTAGTAGAAATGCTCCATAATAAATAATTTAGGAGACGAAATTTTGATTTCAAAATACCTTCTGCATAATTAGACTAACCTGTGTCATAAGTAGTTGGCATTTAAAATCACATTAGTCCCATTTGTTTTCAATAAATTTTCCATTCCTACTTGCCTAAACTACTTGAAGATATTGCTAGTAACATCAGATCTTAATAAGTATTTGTCTGTCTGTTAAAGTGTCTTGGAGAATATGACCCACATCTGACAGTCTTGAGTATTGTGTTTCATGGCCTTAAGTGTTGGTGCTTCACTTTTGTGAAGTCCTGAGCATCTTTTTCTCTTTTTTACCCTGTGTATCTGGAGAAAAGGGTCTTCTTGTAAATAGTGCCTTTTTTCAGTGCTTGGACTTCCTTGAATGTGGCACTGTTTGGTTTGCACACATGGGTTGATTTTGCTTTGTTATGACCAATCTGGGTTTTCATTTTGTTCCTGTTTCTGTCTATTGTAGGTTTTGCTTCTTCCACGCTTTCTTTGTTGCTAAGAAAAAGAATTCCAATATAGCTGAGGCGAGTGTCCTTCCATCAGAGCCCCTAACTGAACGGGATCATACGGAGACAGAAAACTACTTCTTTGGGTAAGGATTTGCTTGCATGCTTTAAGCTTGGAAATTTCTCTTTTTTCTTGAGGATGAGTTTGTGGACTGCAGAGCAAGAAATTTGGAATAGTAGGCTGCTATTGGAGCATTTCTTTGACTCCAGCACCAGGGAATGGCTTTTTTTAAGGAGATCCTGGATGAATTTTTCGAAGATCTGTGTTTTGTCCATGACAAATCTGATGAGTATATGTAAGATGATATAGCAGGTGTGGAGTTGAGCTCATACTGCTTTTTCTGATAATATTTCCACTGCCTCTGTTGTAAGCTGGAAGGGGAAGGACCCAAGAGGGAGGTACTGGGCTTGTGCTGGTGGCTGTTGGCTTTCTGTCCACTCTGTGTGCGAGGTGCTGGTGACTCCACAGCCCTCCCTATACTAAGGGAAGTAAGAGTTGGTAATAGATGTTCTTAGATGATTGCCAGACCTCAGTAGAGGGAAAGCAGAGGACACAGAGTGGGAAACAGGAGAGATTAATAGTGTCCTTGAGAGCATCAGATGTGCTTGGGGCCACCAAGACAATGAGCTCTACACTACTATCTTGGGTACATGTATGTGGGTTGAAAGTTGGACATTGTCACTCTAGGCTGCATTGAGTGCCCAGAGCTCTGGGATGAGAATGCTCTCCTGGTGGGTGTTGTTTGAAAAAGTGGGAGCAGGCTGTTTGGTTCCTCTGACATTAACATGCTGGCTGTCTTTCTTTGCAGGTTACTTCAGACATTAAACACCCTGCCTGTTTTGGGGGATACAGCAAAGGCTGCAGCCTTGAGGGAGAAGCACATCCATGGTGTGACTGCAGATGGGAAGCTGTGGATTTTTCTTCTTGTTGAGTATGCCAACAAGCTGCTCTCCAGTGAGCATGTCAAAGCTGTGAAACCTTTTAGCAAGGAACAGAGGGATATCTGGGAGAGGTGAGAAGCTTGGGAAGCTGGGTGCTGGGTTGGTGAAGTGAGGAAGGTGAAGAAGCCCTAGTCTTGGTTTCTCTTTGGGACAATAAAAGAGATGTATTCCCTTTGCCTCCTGCTGTTCTGGCTGTTGTAGCATAGCCATTTCACAGGCAGTGGCAGTTCTTTTTCTTCCCTTTGAGTATCCTGCACCCATGGCTGGGTTTCAGAGTGTCTTTCTGTTTCTTTTCACCCTATTCCTTTCTTCCTCTTCCTTCCATGTGTTAACTATGTGATAGCCATGTCCTTTTCTATTTTTGCTCATAGTCCCTCTCCCAAACATGATAGTAGCTCTGCTCATCTTTTCTCCTAATAATGCCTCAAGTATTATCAAGTACAAACTTCTCAGTGATTTTTTTTCTGAGTTTGATTTTCCATAAAGGTCTAGCCTTGGCTGTGGTGTTGGGAATGTAGTCTGTGCACAAGTGCAGTTTTTTTTTACAACCCACAGTCAGTGAGGTGCTTCTATTGGGTTAAGAATGTGTACTATAAGCGTATAATGCCAATAAATTAAATGTCAAGTACACAAAACAGTACTATAGTTTTGCTCATTTTTTTAGTCTGATCATACAAGATGATTTGCTGTTGTAATTGTGAAAAACTTAGACAGATTTCTTTCTTCAGAACACTTCAGTCTGTGAAGAATCTGCAGAAGAAGGAAAACAAATCAGATAGTGCCAAAGTTGGTGCTTTCCAACAACTTCTGCTTTCAATGGCCATTCATCTTTTCAAGGTAAGACCTCTGAAGAACATTTCTGTAGTATAAAATAGGCTGATAGCTGGGCTTTCTGAACACCAGGATGGGGAGTTTCTCTCTGTTCAGAGATCCAGCATTTCAGAACCTCTGGCTTCTGAAAATGAGCAACTGGCAGCTAATAAACTTTGATTATTACACTGCCTGTAGACATGTAGGGGGCAAAGCTTGGCCTGAGCATTAGTTCTGCAATCTGCATTTGTTGCTGATTGGACCAATTTTTACTTCATTGCATGGGTTTTTTTCTGCAAAAGAATTGTAGTAGGTGATTATAATATTTGTACCTGTTTAGCGGTCCTTAGATTTGAAGTATATTCCTTCTGTTGCTGTTGGTAGTGGGGAGTTCTGAACCTGTTTACTTGTCTGCTTGTGATCAAACAGGATCAGTCTGAAACAGTGGATGTTTTGAGCGACCTTCTGAACTGCACAGAGAGGGCTTTCAGTAAAGAAACCAAGAAGAAAAAGACTGGTGAGTCCTTCCTACAGAAAGAAGGGGAGTGAGATTGTTAGTGGTCTGTCAAAGACAGAAAATGGCAGTTCTGCTTTAGTGAAGCACTCTGCATTGGTTCTGTCTTGATGCACATACCCCCAGGAGAATCCCTTCTTCATTCTCTTTCTGTGCATTTCTAAGTCTCTGGCCCCTCAGTGAGCTGTGTTCCTTTGTGCCCTCAGAAAGGAGAGCTGAGCTCCATAGCGGCTCTTGTTTGGCTGAGTGCTCCAAGGGAGTTCACTGTTCTTGAGTCCTTGTTCTGTGTGGCCCATGAGCTTGGCTGAACTGGTGGTGTCTGCCTGGCAAAGCTGTAGGCTTGAATACCCACAGCTTTGCCATGTTTTCTTCACAGCTTGAGTTCTGAGCAAAGTGAATGTGTCCTGTGTGTATACACAGAATGTTTGGAGATGGAGGCTGGTCCTTGTTTAGGGCCTGTGGACTTGACCAGGAATAAACTTGGCTTGGTCTTTTATTTCCTCTCCAACTGTGGTCTTGTTCTGAAATCAGTGTAAATCATTTTGAGGACACTGTGAAAATAAAAGCTGTAATTTTTCGGTGGTTTGGTTGGTTGTACATCAGGATTCCCAAACCTTTGGGCTAAAGGACAAATCTCAAATGCCATCACATTTCATGGGCTGCCGTGACTTCTGATTTCATTGGAAACACTATAAAATGCATATACTTTTGCTAACCACCTGCTGATTACTTTAATGTGGCCAAGTAGGTGTTAGAGGACTTGCAGAACTGTAATCTAAGTAATGATTTAATAAATAGTAGCTTTTGTTACCTGGTAAGGCTTTGCAGTGATCAAAAGACCATTTCAATCATCTTTCTCCCCGTGGTTTGTAGCCTTCTGGTCTGTGTTGCTGAGTGGTTACTTTTAAGAGTCATTTAGAAGGCCTTTATTTTTATTCCTTGGTGAATTTTTCGGTAGTTTCGTGCTGATGTACCAATGCCTCTTCCTGTCATTGTTTGTTTGTTCCTGTGCAGACAACACAGAGCCAGGATGGGTTGAGGTCATGGTGGAAATCCTTCTCTCCCTTCTTGCCCAGCCCAGCCTCCTCTTACGTCGTATTTCCAAGAGTGTGTTTGTATGGATCTGCCCTAACCTGACCAAGAGGGGCTTGCAGCTGATCCTGGACGTAAGTGAGGCACTAGTAGGGGACCTTGTATTATTTGCCTGTCTCATCCCTAACAGATGTCTATACAAGCATGTCTCGATTTTGGGTTTAATTTAAAGTCTACTTGATATAGGAGATGTCTGATGATGTGTGCTACTGAATTTGAACTGTCGTTTAGAGAGAATTGGGGCTTTTTTTTTTGTTGGGGGGGTGTGTTTGTTGGGGTTTTTTTGTTTGGTTGTTTTTTTACAGGAGCCTGAGATGTGCTAACTTTAAGCTGTATTATTTGGTAGTTTTAGGCTGAAAAATTCTTGGGTCAGTTTATATAACTTGTAGATTTTATATGTGAGTATAAATGGTAACACTTCTTTTTTCTGGAAAGGTGCTTTTTTCATAGAGGTGCTAAAAATAAGTGACACCAAAAATCTGAATTGGTCAAACCAATAAAGAAGGGTGGTGTCTACTGAGAAAATAATGTGTGGATTGCAAAGATGGGCTGTCAGGTACTTTGTGATGAGCCTAATACTTAATTTGTAACAAACCAAGATGTGCGATGCCACCAGCCTCTTTGGTTTTCTCCACCTTTTTTGTTACCTACAGAAAGAACTTGGCATGTTAACAAGCAGAAGTTTAATGCCCTCAGTTAAAATTTCCTTATTCAGCTGGTTTGCTGTGCTGAAATTTCTGTCTGTTGTACACAAGAAATGCTTCTAAACAAAACACTGGAAAAACACAAGTCACTTTTATTTTTGGTAGGTTTTTGACCCTAACCAAGAGGAAAATGAAGAAAGTGCAGTCGTTGTGATGGAAGTATCGAACAAAAAGACAAAATCTGCACAGGACACGGTAATTGTGCCATTGCCAGTGACAAACACTCTTCATATCATCAATGTTTAATGTTTCTTCTAAACTGTGGTAATAGATTAACATAATTTCTCTACTTGAGGAAAATGGCTGTCACTCTATTAAGATTTATTTTAAAGGTGCAGCACACAAATGGCTTGTTGGAAGTGCATGCCTGAGACTCTTGGCCTGCTGTTGTAGGTGTGGCAGGTTGAATAGATGCCTTTCTGAGAAGAAATAGCTGCATCCTGAAAGGAGCACAGGCCTCTCCTTTTTTGCAGCCACAGACAGAATCGTGGCTGTGATGCACAGCCAGCTGGATTCCAGGTCTCACATTTTTAAGGACTGTAGAGATTCAAGGCACAAAGCATTACAGGCACCAGCAGAGAGAGGAGAGTCAGATGGGAGCTGTTCCTTGGAAGCTTCTCTTTGATACTTATTAAATATGACTGAGAAGTCTGTATTAAGTTCCACTTTTAGGTCTTGCGGAGACCTGGTATCCTGTTATTTGAGGTGTCTGTACTTGGATCTGAGGGCTGCAAGAAAGGCAGTAGGGGAGGGGAGGCTTGAGGTTTTATTTCCGAACAGTGACACATGAGAATTGAGTTGGGCTTGTATGGTGAGCTCAGGAGATGAACTTTTCTTCCTCAGGATGAGGAAGGAAGCGAGGACTCCTCAGATGAAGATAGCACTGACAGTGGAGATGAGGAGACTGAAGAAGTTGATGATAATTTTCGCAGTCAGCTGATGAAAGTTCTCCAAGCAGGGAATACTTTGGTATGTTTTCACTTCCTAGCTTGATACACAAACCAGGAGATTGGGGTGGTGAGAGGTGATCTAGTAACCCACATCCTGCCTGAACTCACACAGTCACAGCCCTGGCAGCCATCTTTGTATGGCACTTGAAACAGCTCAGGATCTTAGGTGAGCTGTGGGAATAAATCACTCGTTCTTTTATTTATTCTTAGTATGTTTTGAGCACTTTAGCTTTTCCAGTCTAGCCTGACACAGCTTGTGCTCCTGCCTGTAATAAATGAGATTGATGTGAACTAAAGCACTCAGATATTGATAAGTGTGTTGGCTGCCAGTGTGGGGGACTGTTCCCAAAAGGCCACTCTGGAGACTTACTGTAGCAGTGACAGAGTTTGGTTTAATGATTCCAATAAAGACATAGCAACATATGAACCTCTTTACTCAAAGAGGAGAAGCACATGGGGAGTCAGGTCAAAACCTCAGCCTCTTTTCTCTCCTTATCCTCTCTACATGATAGTACTGTGCAGCCAGGGTTACCTGATGGGAAATATAAGTGAGATTTCTCATGGGCCTGAGCTTTTGTGTTCCCTCCCTACAGTGTAATTCTGGGGTAGCTACATCCCTACTTAAATCTGATCTTGGCTCTGGTTCCCTCCCTGATGTCTTTTTGAAGTGTATGAGTTGATGTGTTGGGTTTTGTCTTCTGAAAACAAAAGGAAGGAGATAACAGTGATGAAGAGCTGGATGATGAGGCTATGATGGCTCTTGACAAGAACATCTCAGCCCTTTTTGCTGAGCAGCAGAAACGGATCCAGGCGAAGAAAGATGAGAAGGACAGAATGCGGAAAGAAAAGATCCTACGGAGGGATTTCAAGACTAAGGTGGGAGAGAAGTGTTTGATGTGAAGACCTCTGCCTTAGTAGCATGTTAGTCAAAACCTATGCATGCCATGAGCTACCTAACACTGATCAGCTTGGACATTCATGTATGTCATGAGCTCCTGGAAGCTGGGACTGGATTGTTCTGGCTTTATCCAGCACGTGGCACAGCACTGTGCGGATCAGTGACTGGGGCTTCACAGTCCTGTTTGAAAACCAGAACTGTGCTGTCAAGAAGTGCACTGTGGTTTTCATCTGCTGATCTGAATTGCTTAAATTTATAAGATCCTTCCCTGCAGCTACCCAAAGATGCCTGTCAGTGTTTGTAAATTGGACAATCTTGGTGTTCTTTAGTGAGACAAGCATAAATCGCCTCAGGTCATTTTGCAACGTAAGCTTTTTTTGGCTTGTGCTGGTAAAATCAGGGGGCGTTGTGATGAACCCCCTGGTTGGTTGTGACTGTAATGCTGAGTTCAGGCCGCCTGGTGTCAGCATGGACCTTCTGGGACATTTCAGCATCCAGGGACAGCTCCAGCCACTCCCAGACAGAAGTGGGAGTCAGGAATCAGGTTAGCCAAGGTGAAGGCTGAACACTGAAGTCAGCCAGTGGCTCTACTGCATTTCTCTTCTATAAAAAGGCTGATTTTATGCTAATGCACTGTCTGGAATTCAAGGGGGGCTTGCAGGGGTGAGAGCTGTCAGCCAGTGGTTCTGACAGGGACCTGTGCCAGGTTAGAGTCTGCAGGTCTGGCCAGGTGACATTGATTCTTGTAACTGTTCTTTATAAATGGTGTCACTGCATGAAATAGTTGAAACCAACAGACAACTCTTAGCGTTCAGTTTCAAATTTTAATTTTCAGTTTCCCATGCCCTCACAGTACAAATGATACCAGAACGTACACATCTCAGCTGCAAATAATTTTCTTCAGCCCCCTCCAGCTGCTCTGTAGCCTACTGGTAGCTGCTCTGGGTAGATCCATCTTGTTTTCCTATCTGCTGTAGTTCTCACATCAGTAACTCTGTGTTTGCAGGTGTTGGATCTGATTGATGTGTTCCTGATTAAGCAAGCAGAGAACCCCTTGGTGTTTGATATCATTGAGCCCCTGCTTCAATTGATTGAACAGTGCATGAGCTCAGGCTCTGACAAGCAGGAGGTTGACTTCCTCCAGAAAACAGCCAGTATCTTCAAGTAAGTGTCCTTAGACCTCCAGATAATAGACAATGGCTTTTGATAACCAGCTGTGTTACTGGTTGAACGCCTGCATCTGATGTTTCTGAGGTTTCTGAAGGCAATTGCTATGCTTATAGATTGTGTAGGGTTAGATTACCAGCACCACACACATACACAGTGTTTAGTCATAACCTGCAGGAAAGGAATTATGATCTGGGTTTTCTAGGCTAAAGGACTTCAATTGTCAAGCCTGTTTGCAGGTGGAAACCTCAAGAGCAAACATAGGTATTGCAGGTATGGAGCCATGTCACTGCATACCTCCATGGGCCTCTGACCTCTGAGTCAGACCATGCAACAACTCCCAAGGCTTACAGAGTTGCTGCTGTGGCTGGAATAAACTCTCAACAAGTTATTTCTGAGATAGGTAGAGGCCATATTCTCTGTTCAGGGCCAGCAGGGAGGTATGATAGCAGCTAGACAGACACAATGCATGGTGTGTTGTGTGTGCCCTCTTGGCACCACTTCTTGACATTCTCAGCACTCTCTAAAGCATTTTCAGTGCTGCTCTCTTGCCCCAGTTGAAAAGCAGTCATGAAGTAACAAGGTTTGAGGTAGCCAGTCCCCTTTGTGGGAGCTCTGAAGGAAAGTCGTTTCTGATGCCTAAATAGGTGCTTGAAGGTGAAGAGTGGTAAGTGTCCTCACCGCTCTTGTCACAGCAATGTGCTGCCCACAGCTAGCATTATTTGTTGTCACTCAGTGTGTTCTGGTTTTGTTCTCACTCACCCTGATAAGGTGATAAGTGTTCCTGTCCATCTGTTCCCCAGAGCTCTCTCTGTAGGTAATGATTTTGGGTTTGTTTTAATGCCGTGCAGGAACTCACTGTGCCGCAATAAGCAGTACTGCAAGAGGGTGATCTCCCTGCAAGAAGATGTCCACTCTTTAGTGCAGAGACTTGTCAAGAAAGCCTGCAAGCACACCGACTCTGCAGTTGCTCTCTATTACTTTAGGTGAGTGTTCATAAGGAGAATCTCTGCTCCTCTCAGATTCTGTAACAATTTCTGCTACAGAATAAGCTGCATGTACCACTTGGCCTCTGTGCTCAGGTGGCTTTGCAGTGGCACTGGGGCATTGTGTCAGTGCTGTGTTCTCCCCTTTTCTTTTATAGTGCCTCATTATACCTGCTCAAAGTGTTGAAAGGAAACACATCATCAACTCTTCCTCCCCCTGAGCCAGAGAAACAGAGTGACAGCAGAGCAAAGCAGGCGTGTCAGGTAAGACACAAAGCTGCTCCTGAGGATGTGGTTTTTTGCCAGTAAAGCTGCATTACCTGATTTTGCTGAGTGGGCCAAGTTTATGGAAAAACTATAGAAGAAATTTCTTACAGTAAATATATGCATGGAAGGAGGAATAACTTTTTTTCCCCAGCAGACACATGTGTCAATTAAGTCCTAAGCAGAGACACTCAACTAGCAAAACTGAGATCACATATTTCAAGACCCATCTGCCTTGTTCCACTTTAGCTTGTGTTTAGCTACAGTAGCACTGAGAGTTTGACCTGAGAACAGAACACCACCTTAACATGGCTTTAGCTTTCCATGGGGCCATGGAAAAATTCCTTGGGGAGAGGTTCACTATTGTGAAGATTACAGCTTTTTCCTCCTGGGCCCTAATTTTTCATTCTTCCCAAAGAGCAGTACTTCTCTGGCAGTACAGTATGAGAACAGTCAGAAACGTTGGGATGCAGTGGTCCACACTTGGCTCTTCAATGACTGCTGTTTAGATCCACATAGCCTGTGCAGGTCTCAACTGGTTGCTGTGTGTCTGGGATTCTTGTTCCCCACCAGAGGGGGATATTGGAGCATGGACAGAGTTCTGGGATTGCTGGGTACCTGATCAGTGCTAGGGCTTGTCTATTGTGTACCTACTAAGTCCAGGACATAGCTGCTAAGTATATGTATAGATACAGGTATGCACATACACTAACATCTACAGATTCAAATAGCTCTACAGCTGAAAACACCATGTGCACAGCCTGGCTGCTGCATGATGGGCTTGGAGTGAGCCTCGTGTGTTAGACATGCCCACCGCAAACCTAGAGCCTAGCTGCTGCATGATGGGCTTGGAGTGAGCCTCATGTGTTAGACATGCCCACCACAAACCTAGAGCAGAGCCCCCACACTACTTGCATTGTGTGTAGTCTTCTTATGAACCTGTGCTGCCCTTCAGTGACAAGGTCATATGGCTGTCAGTGCCTGGGAGAGTATATTTGGGGCCCACTTGGTTGTTTATTCATGGTTCTGTGTCATATCTCAAGTATATTTAGTTGTTGGAAAAAATTTGTCAGAACTGATGAAAAATAATTTATTCATTGTTAGTGGTTCATTCTTGTGTTTCACCAGAAATGCTTTTGTTCTGTTTTTTCCCTACAGCTTTTGAACCCAGGTTGTTTGAATGTGGAGAAGGTGGGTGATATCTATCAGCAGGCATTGATCCAGTTCCTTAGTAAAAGGAACAGTCCCCTTACATGCTCCATGTTCCATGATCTCTTCAAACGCTTCCCAGTAAGTGCTGCTGACTGTGTGCTCTGTTGTCTTCTGCTGGCTCCAAAGTATGGTTACAATTCTGGGGAAAGTAGGGAGAGAAACTTCTCTGCTTTATTGCAGACTTTTAAAACTGCTGTGAGGCTTTCTTGGATCTTCACCTGCTCAGACTCTTAATACTGCATGTTTTTATAGCAACACTGCAGGAGGCCAGGATCTTATTTATGGTTTGGATTGGGATACTGCATGGAGAAAGCAGGTGAACAGAAGGCTGCTCTTTAAAGCATGGCCTGAGAAGCTCTGGTTTTTTACCAGTATTCAAGACAACATAGATGAGCAAGGTTTACACAAAGGCAAAACAGATCCCCTTGTTTAAATAGCCAGTGCAGCTCCTGTCCAGCTCTGCTCCAACTGCATGCTCAGTTTCTCAGCTTTCTTTCAAGAAGGCTGAGGAGTGTAAAGTCTAATTGGAATCTAATCTCCAAGCCTGATATTCAAACAGTGCAAGTGTCTGAAATGTTTGAGGTATTTCCTGCAAGCTTGACCTATGCCTGGGGCTGGTCTCCACTATGAGGACAGCCAGTTTTTAAGAAACAGGCCTTGGGCCTGCATGTCATACAATTCTGCAGGGATTTTTAGGTCAGAGCAAGCTAGAGACAGCTGCCAGAAGCCCTTTCTCAAAACCTTTTAGAGCTGATGTCTGATGTGAGGGTGGGAGGAGACGTAGGCTTGTGTAACTGGGGGAGGATGTTTTCAGACTCTGAGGGAATCCATCCAGGAGAGAGTTCCTCTGCTTGCCAGGTTTCTTAGGACACCC
Source organism: Grantiella picta (assembly GCA_013397955.1). Classification (NCBI taxonomy): domain Eukaryota; kingdom Metazoa; phylum Chordata; class Aves; order Passeriformes; family Meliphagidae; genus Grantiella; species Grantiella picta. The sequence goes on along the minus strand of VZRM01002787.1, from coordinate 37,728 downwards.
ACCCACGATGCCTCCTACTTGAGTTTGAGAAATGGAGGGAGAGCAGGATTGTGTGTTGCCCACATGGATGGCAAACTTAAGATCCCATCTGCAGGTTTCTAGAGCCTGTGGATTCCATATGAATGTTCCTTGCAGAAATGCCTTTTAAAATCACTACATCCACATGTCTTCTAAATTCCTCCAGGGATGGTGACTCAACCTCTTCCCTGAGAAGCTTGTGCCAGTGCCTAACAACCCTTTCAATGAAGAATTTTTTCCTAATACCTAATGTAAACCTCCCCTGGTGCAACTTTAGGCCCTTTCCTTTTGTCCTGTCATTTGCTCCCTGGGAGAAGAGCCCAACCCAACATGTTCTTCTTCGCCTGGGACTGGGGCTCTGCATAAAGTGAACCTGCACTACATAAAGTCTCAGCCAGATGCAGACTTTAGTCATCAGCAGGCAGAACACTGGGGGTGAAAAATACTTGCCTGATTTTTCCAAGTGAATAGAAGCGAAGTGTTTTTGCTGCTGCTTTTTGTTGTGATCAAGATTTCACTCACAGCTGGTGTGAGCAAAGCTGTTAATTTTCAAATAAGCTGTTGCTGATTTCTGGGCACTTCTCTTTCTTGTGGCATTTTCTTCTTACACAAGAGGCTGTGTAAAATATAGGCTGTTTTGCTTGAAAAACAAACCTGTCTGTCAGCAAACCACTAATAAGAGACTGTCTTTCTTTTTTACAGATCATGTGTAAACCATTAGTAGGTACTCTTGTTGAGTTTATCACAGCAGCAGCCAGGCAACATCAGCAGGTAAGAATGAAAGTAAATAAACAAAGCTGTTTTAAATAGTCAGTCAGAGAAGTCTGGGCAGCTCAGAATATTTTTAATATGTTTATAATATGCCTTTAGGGCTGCCCAGTCTTGGAAGTGGCTTCTGGGGGGGCAGAGCTTTTGCAAATACTGCTTTGCTGCTTTGGGTCTGTAACTGAAGTTGTGGAAGTGTCACACAGTATATCCACAATCATGGGGCTTCTTTGGTAGCATCTGCTTTAAAAACTGCCTGCAGCTTTCAGGGTTGAGGGCTGATTGTGGTAGGGGTTGACTCCAGTCACTTATTCCTTGATTACTTCCTTCTTGGTGAGATGTTCCTCGGTATTAATGGAGCATGTTGTAATCCCTGCCTCCTCGTGCTGCCTCAGGGTCACATTTTTGAGTCTGTTCTGTGCCTTGCTAGCTGTCCTGCATTTTCTAGGCCATGTGCTGCTGTATTTAGTTAAAAACCACCTGTACCACAGATCTGATTTTTGATGGTTGATTGCCTGTGCCTGACTAACGCAATTAGTGGAGCCTTATCAATAGAACATTGCAGCGTGATTGCACAGCTCAGTGTTGCTGGAGCAGAGAATGAGGCCTGTCTGGATTTTCACTGCATTGGGGGGGCCTTTCACACAGTTAATAACCAAAACCCCTCTAGGCCAGTAGCACTGTCTCAAACTTCCCTTCCCCCCCCAGCTCTACCCTGTGTCTGTCCCCTGCAGAAGTGCATCCTTGATTGATCTTTCTGTTTCATAGATAGCTGTTTTATTGTTTCTGATCATTGGAGGGAATGTGAAGGGGTAGGTATGTGTTTGCAGTAGGGCTGCTTTACATTGTCAGTGTAAATTGCAGTTCAGACTATTTTACCCAACAGGAGTGGCTTTGATTTAAAGAAGAACAACCAAAAAAAGTGGGAATTAAGCTGTTAATAATGTCAATAGATGGTAATAAGGATGTGTTACACGAATATTTTAAGTTACATACTTGATCCCATCCTCAAGAGACCAGAACAGCATCCCAAGCATGCATCTCCATTATGTGGGTATCTTTGCATCTCCACAGGGAATAGCACTGTCCCTCTGCTAGGGCTTCCACAGTTATCTGCTCGAGCTCTGTTTGCAGAGCCTGTTTGCCTGTGGGTGGGAGGAGGAGGGGAGGATGTGTAGAGTGTGTGGGAGCTGTGTACAGAACATGGATATACTGCTGTTCAAACAAAGGCACATGGAGAGTGAGCTCTGGAAAGACTGTGGAGCTTGGAATTGTAGCTTTACATTTTTTACACAGTGCTTCCTTTTCAGGAATTCTGGCTTTCCAACATCAAATGTCCAGTTTGTCAGGTCTTCAGTTAAATTTTCTCGCTGATTCTCAATGCAAATGTGCTTTGGTGGTATCCTTGTGGGTGGGGTAGAAGTCAAGCTAGGCGGGTGTATATGGTGAAGTGATGTGAATAAAGCATGGGGTCAAACCCTGACACAGTGCCTGCTGTTGTGGGCTGCTGCAGCTCTGTCAAACTCAGTTTCTGGGCTGTGGTAACAGAGAAGATCCTGTAGGAAATGCAGGAGCCATTCAGAGGCTGCTCAGGGAGAAGAGCAGTCTGGCCTCTCCAGCCCCAGCCATTTGTCCTGACCCTGGGGACCTCACTGTCTGCCTGCTGCCCAGGTGTTCATGCATTTACGTCACAAAATGGGACATGAGGATGATTTAGCTGAAAACTTACTTTGCTTTTGCACACATACTTTTTTATCCCCTTTTGCCACAATAAAGTTAACTTCAGTCAATTCACTTGGTCTTGTTCGGGGCATGGGAACAGTCTGTTCAGGGACAGGAGTGTCTGGGTGAAAGCTGTGATTTATTTCATCACAGGCAGTGCTCATTAACATGAAATTATGGCTTCTGTGAAGTCAGTACAGGAATATTGGAAAGCAGAAGACTGTCTGTGGTCTGTTGGCTGTAGCTGATGACCCAGGCAACTGAGTCTTGCACTGCTGCAGCCTTTCTGTGTATCCTGTCTCCCTCAGCTGGTCACCTCTAAAGCCTGGAGAACAGCAAACCCTCAGAGGCAGTGTTGTGTCTTTACAGAGGTGTTTGTAGCTATGGGGTGGGTGTTACATGTCTTTTTGGGAGATACTTTTCTTTGGCCTGGGTGATTGTTGTAGAGAAGGGTGTTTTGGAGATATCCAAAGGTTGCATTTTGATCCAGAGCTTAGCAGAAGAAAAGGAAGCTTTGAAACAAAACCTTTAGACAGTGTGACTGACGTTGTCAGCCCTTTTCCTCTGACACTGTTCGTACATGTCTAAAGGAGCAGTGAGGTTGTTCAGCTCCATGTTGAACTAATTTGAGAGATAAAACAAATAACACTTTGAGGGGGCTGAGAAGCTCTTAAGGTAGTTTTAAGTGTGGCTCACAGGGGTTGGGTTGGTAGATTTTCTTAGCAGTAAGCTCAACCTGTATAGCAAGTTTTAAACTGGAAAGGTGAATTTGCAATGGTTTTATTGAGACTGGATCCTGAAGCTTGTACCAGTGGCCAAGTTCTGCTCCTCTGGTGTTACTACTGGGGCACAGATGGCTGCAGGAGACAGTAATGCAGCAGTTTCCATGGAAAATGAAAGAGATGGAGAGATTGGTGTCATTTATGAGTGGGGGAACAAAGACAAGAGATGTTTTACCAGGGAAGGGAGGTTATCATCTCACTCTGAATTCATTTAGTACCTGTTTAAACCTCTACATCAGAAAGACACAAGATGAGGATGTGTGTGACAGTGGATCTGCAAAACCACCTTATTTCAGGCAGTTCACACTTCTCAGCTGGACTTGTAACCTGTTGTGATACCATGCTGGCTGCAGGACTCTGTGACTCCCACTCTGCAAGTTCAAATATATTGTGCCTATGGCAGCTGCTCCTCTGAATGCTCAGTGATTCTGGCTGGTCTGTTTTCAAACTGTGTTTCTTCAAGTGGGAAGTTAAAGTCCCAAACATGCTTGTGTGAAAGTTAAAATGCTTCAGGCTTTAAGAATATGAACATACTAGTGTTTGGTTGTCACTCATTTATTGAACTGAGAAATCTGGTGAGGTTTGTGATGGTTTGGTTTGGTTTTTTTTGTTTTTTCTTTTTTTTGGTGGTTTTTTTTTTTTTGGTTTGTTTGTCGTTTTTTTCTCTTGTTTTTTTCTGCAGTAGCAGTTGGGCACTCTTTCTTAATCTTTTGTTGATCCTTGCCATCCCATATGTATTTTAAACCAACATATAGTGTAAGGCTGTACTGTCTTCTTAGAATATGGCCTGCTTCATCTCTGCCACATGTCCTTGCAGTGTTGTCAGTTGTACAAAGAAGTGACTAGAAATGATACAAAATCACTTGATTGCAAGCAGCTACTGTGAAGCTTTTCAAGAGGACCTTTAGTGTCAGAGAAGTGCTCCAAGTTAAAGTAGAAAAAGGAAGAAAGTGGTAAAGAATAACACTGTAGTGCAGTCTAATCTAGGTTGTTGAATGCAGCTCTTCAGACTGAGGTCCTAAGAATCAGTCACACTGTGACCTTCTCCTTGCAGAAATGTCTTCTGTGGTAGGAGAATGGGGCAGTGCCCACATCCCAATCTTTGATACATGCAGGCAGATCTGAGAGCTTTCCCTTACAGACAAGGTGCACATTTCTGGAGTGCAGTAGGCAGGCACAGATCTGCTCACATGCCAGTGCTCTAAGGATCTCAGGCACAACTGACAGGTGGGGAAAGAGACCCCAGTGATAACAAATGACATGCCATCACAAGTGGAGCTTACATTACCCCTTTGAGTTGTCCTGGTGCTAGTGAATTGTAGTAAGTGTCTGGCACAGATGGTCCCACTGGCAGTGCAATGAGCCAGCAGAATGTGTGTGGTACTGACCAGGGTGGGGGAGGCTTGAGCTGTTTCATGGACAAAGGATGTTCCTGTCAGCTTGATGTCTTCAGCAAGCACTAAACATATTCTCTCAAATTCTGTTTTGAAAAAGACATGTGTGAGCTAGTCCTCACTTCCTCCTCTCTTAGAGCAGTTCGTTCTTACTGCTGCAACTGCTTTCCAGGAGACCTTGACCTTCAAATTACTTCCTTGTGCCTTGTTTCAGTGGGTGCAGTGTTGCTTTTTCAATATGCACGAAAGCTTGGTTTTTTGGTTTGTGCTGATGGAGCATAAACCAGGGATCAAGATGTGTTTATTTAATGATTATTGCATGACTCAGCTACATACCAGAACCCTCCTGAGCCTTAGGTGAGGAATGTCTTCCTGGTTTATTTTTAGCTGTATCAGTCTGATGAGCAGAGCTACAGTAACATCTAATTCTGTAACTGTGCAGTCCTGGGCTGTCCCTGGGCTGCTGCTGTTGCAGCACAAACCCCTCAGTGCTGTACTGGTAATTGTGGTGGGGTTCTCACTGCAGTATCCCCCCATTCTCATATATCAGGACTGGATGAGTCCATGAACTAATGTTTCTATCCTAAAAGCTCCCTCTGAGCCTGAGGATCAGGTGAAGAGGGAAGATGTGTGACTGGTTATGTTGCAGTACCTAGTTGTGCTGCTGATGCAGGCTCCTGCAGGAAGAGCACCTGCCAGCCCCCTGCTGAAACAGGCTGAAGCACAGCCTGTCTGCAAGCCTGGCCTGGAACAGCCATGCTTTGCCCTGAGAAGTCCAGCTTGTTGGCCAGCAGTATTGGAACCACTTTGGAAGGGAGCACTAATAAATGAAACATCACTACTGCCAGGAGTAAGGTGTCTCCATCTCGCTTGTGGCAGACTCTTAAAACCTCTTCTAGCCTGTAACTTTTTCCTAGGATTTACAGAAGTTGTTTGATATCCATCCCTTGTTCTTTTCCTTCAGGAAAGGCACTGGGGGTGTACACATCAACACAATTGCTGAGAATCTCTGCAATTACTTTTGCACTGTGGTCACACATCAATTTGAATACATTCCTGCCTTCTTATTTACATTCAGAGCTATATTGATTGAGGATGTTGCAGTAGCTGGAACCATAATGAGGCTATATTTGTCCATCAAGTGAGTTTATTTTGTGTGATTTGGCTGGAACTCTGCAGAGCTGATGTAAGTGCAGAGCTGTCATGAAACTAATAAAAGTCATTTTACTTAGTGTGGAAATGAGAATGGGCACTGAGACAGAGTTCAAAATGTCATCTTATGTCATATAGATTCATTAGTATTTCACAAAATGTTTTTATAAAGCTGTCTGTGACAAGGAACCCTCTAAGATCTATCTAATACAGAGTATAATTTAGGTAAGTTGCTAATTAATCTTGGTGCTTTGGCAGTCTCCCCAAAGGGATCAAACATATATAGACACAAGTTTAGAGAACTGAAGCAGGTCTGTGCCAGAGCTGCCCTCACCAGAAGAATAAAATATGATCCCAAAGTCCTGCCAAAGGGGTCTTGGCTGGTTGACAGTTATCCCTCTGAACAGTTTATGTTCTATGTAAATATCTAAGTTGAAAAGTAATTAAACTTTAATACAGCAAGAGCAGTGAAAGTGCTGCAAAGCCTCAAGAAGCCAGCACCCCTCTGTGTGTGTGTTTGGGAGTATTTCACCTCATGCTGGGTGAGATGAATGGATCTGCACATTAATGCACCATGCCCTGCTTGTGTGCTCACAGATAGCTTCCAGCAGGTGGTAGAGGAAGAACTTGTTTAGGAACATTTTGCATAATCTGTTACTAAAAATGAAGCAAAATAAACCTTCCCAGATAAGAACAAGCACCAGTTCAGCTCTACCTCCTTTGCATCAGGAATGAGCAGTGGGCAGCTGGTGGGAGTTGGGCAGTAGGTTGTGAGTGAAAGGCTCTGTTTTTTCAGAGCATCCTCTGTCCCTTGGCACAGGTCAGACACCCTGTGTGTGTCCTCTGTAGAGGTGCCACTGGTGGACAGACCTTCAGAGGGTGAGTTGTCTACAGGCAGTGAGATCCAAGTGATGCAGTGCTGGAGAGGCTGTAGAATTACCTGTAGAATTCATCCAATAGTTGCCTGTAGAATCCATCCTTTTCATCTTCCTTGGTTCAGAATGTGCCCTCTCCTCAGTGGAAAGAAATCATTTGCAGCTGGAAACTCTATGTCAAACTGACATGCCTTGGCTCCAGTCAGTGTCCTGTTCCTGTTTTTGTTTTGTGTAAGGTGATGGTCAAGGAGAATCTGTGTTTTGTAAGGTGGAGCTGAACTATGGGTGGGCTCTTGGGCATTTTTGATCTATTTCATCATGAGCCAGCAAAGCCCTGTGACATGAACTAGCTCTAGGTATGTAAACTGTCCACTGAAGTTGAAGGGGAAGCAGTTCAATGCCTAATTGCTTTGCTGGGTCAGGGCCAGAGTGCTCTACGTTTTTGTGTGGAGATTTTTGATTCCCAGACCTTTAGGGTGGTTGTGCCTGTGGATTATTGCATCCCAGCGTTTCATTTTTGAGAGGGTCTCTTGCACTGGGATTGCTCAAAGAAACCATTTTCCCTTGGTGAGCTGGAGGACATTGACAGCATTTATAAATAGTCTCTGATGTTCTTTGGGAAAGTGTCTGGTGCCACAGCAAATGTGTCTCCCTGAGGGAACTGCTTTCTAAGCTGTGTTTCTCTCTTACTTGTGAGAGATGGTTAAAAATTTAAAAAGGTGCTCCTGACTGCATTTAAGCTGCATGCTCAAAATCCCATGGCATGACTTTTCACTTGTGTTTGCATCGAGAACTCTGTGTGCTCAGGGTGTATTTCAGTTGAATGTGGGACTCCTGTCACTGAACCTGCAGGGTCTCTCGGGAGCATCATGCATGTCGTGAGCTGTTTATGTTTATTTTTCCTTCATAAAGGTTTTTTTTGTGTTGTACTTCTTGGTGCCTATTAATGGCCTCTGTGCCTTTTGTCAGAAATGTAAATGTCTAGCAGACAGATGCCTGCATTGCCCACAAACAAATCCATAGTGATACCAGGCATTTAATTGACTGGCACAGAGACACTGCCCTGTTATCAACCCCAGTCTTTATATTCCACCATACTCAGTGCAGCACAAGCAGAACATGAAAAAGCTTCTGTTTGCCTCTTTACTGTGATTCTGGAGGTATAGGCTGTATCTATTCTGCTCGCTACTGTTTAGCTGATTGTGTTGATGATCATGTAGCAAATCCTCAGTAATAGAGGAAACATTCTAGCCTGTTGCTGGGAAAAAATAAGTAAAAGGTCACATAAACTTTAGTTGTTGCTGTAGACACAGCTGCTGGTAAGAGCTGTCCAAGGAGGGAAGTGCCCTAGAGCATTAACAGCCCTGCGTGTAGGATGGACTTGCTGAGTTAGATCTATACCACATTGCAATGATTTTCTAACTCTGCATAAAATCCTAGCCTACTAAATTAAACTTGCCATCTGACACAAGGGGAGTTGATAGTTTTTAAAGAGTGAGTTGATAGTTTTTAAAAAGAGAGTGAACCACCCAAGTGTGTTGTGCTTAGCCTGCCAAACACAGCCCCTTCAACAGTTTGAGGAGTAGATATTTGTGTAGAGCAAATGGGAAAAGTTTTGGAGATAAGGTCATTGCCATGTGTTTAATAATGGTATAACAAAAACAGGAGGGGGAGAAGTGGCTGTGGTGTGATAAAATTAGTGACTCTCAGTCATATGGACTCAAGATATATTAATGTTACAGAATATAAAAAACTATCAGGATAGAATCCTGTTGAAGTTCTGGGGAATGGTTTATGTTCTATTTACAGTGAGCTATGAGATCTTGATGTGGGAGTACCAGCAGGTGTGTTGGAAGGGTGTTTTGTTGGCAAGTCAAGAAAGATTAGGGCTTGTGCAGTATGAAATGAAATGCCAATCTGGGCTCTGCTTACTGACAAGGATGTCCCCAAGTGTTTGGGCACTAAGTGGCAATCCATTTTTGCTGTAGTGTGGGGGTGTGGGAGCAGTGGGGTTTGGCTGCTTCTCTTTCTGCTTTCCCTTGGCACATATTAAAATGCCACTCTGCAAGAGTTAAAGCACAAGAAAGGAGTTCAGGTTACTCTACAGGATTTCTCAGCAACCTCCACACAGGACAGGGTCTCCAGCTCTGTCCCTCTTCCCAAGGGCACTGTGCCCTCTCTCTTGTCATTGTGCCTCTCTCAGTGGAATCTGCAAAATAAAAAGAGGTCTGCTGGTGAGCATCCAAAACAATGGATCTTCAAAGTTCAACCCAGTATAATTTCCACCTTTTTTTTTTTTTTTTTTTGCTTAGCAATGCTTTTTATTTCAATATTCCAAGCTAACAATTTTACTGGCATGCAAATCCTTTTTTTTTCTTTATACTGCTTGTAAGCTAAACTTCAATGGTTGGTGTTTGAGTGAATTGGAATTCTAATTTCTCATTATCTGCTGATAAATGTTCTCAAAAGATTATACCTTTGTCCTTGCAACATCAAGCCTGGTCTGGTGTGTCGAGGGCAGCAGCTAAAAGCACACAGTGCCTAGGCAACACAGGCTTTTTTAAAATGTGTGCTGCTCTTAAATCTCCTAAATTATTAAATTTGACTGCAGCAAAGTCTCCTTAAATAGGCTGCATTATGCTGTAGCTGTCTTCTGAATTACCTCAAGAAAATCCTATTGTGAGTCTCTCCTGAATTGAGGAAAATGAGCTTTGTTGTGCAGAGGAGACATCTGGCTTGGAAAGTATTGGGAGGAGCAGTGAGGGTGAGGCAACTGCAGGGATAGTGTTGGTCTTGGTCTTACCAATGTGTGTGAGTAATTTGAGGTGTCAGTGGAGCCTCTTGGTGATTGATAATACATATATAAATAATAAATAAATAAAGTTAAATAGAAACTGACAAAATTAAAGCTTTGGTGATAGGTTGGCTTGGATTTTTTTAAGGGGAAAGTCAGAGTTAAGAGAAAGTGTCACAGATGATTTCCTGAGAGGTTTCTTGGTCATGTTTCTTTGAGCCTCAGATACTGGGATGTTCTGCAAGAGTCTTTGCTTTGATTTTTTTTTAACAAAAGAACATTTCTTGCTCTGATTTTTAGGGTGAGAAGCTTGTAAAAGCAAAGTAGAAATGCTCCAGAATAAACAGGGTCATATTAAGAAACCAAATTGTTTTGGATATTTTTTTAAAATTGTGACTATGTCCTTAACTGGGGAGAGAAGAATGAAAATGGGCTTATTTTCTGATTATTATTTTTTTAATGTGGGAAAGTGAGGCTTGGTTGCATTGCACAGAGTCCATTCTTGTTCTTTTGTCCCTTGGTCTCAGTTTGCCCTGTGGTACCAATAGTCTTCATCAGTGTTTCACTTCTGTAATTGGGCATTACAGGAAGAGCAAGAAAACATCAGCGCTCGTGGATGCTAATCTCTGTTCTGCTGCAGTTTTATCTTGTGTCCTCATGGCTCACTTAATTATGGCATCTTTTCATTTTCCAAGAATTTAGTATGATAAGATATTGACTTTTTTTTTAGAGCAAAACATTAAGACTGATTGGCCTTTCTTATATGGTAAGTGGTTACCCCAGGGAGAAATGATTCTCTGTGTTGACCAAAGCAGCAGACCAATATTGGATTGTGCTGTATGGATTGCTGTGTCCCAAGGGTCTGCCTGTTGGCCTCTTGTGAAAGAAGAACACGAGGTTTTCCCCACCCCTGAATGCTCACCAGCTGTATCTTTGTTGTATGCAAATGAAATACCCAGAGCTGATATCTAATACCATCAGCCAGGCATTGCCCAGGGGTCCTGTGTGTTATTTTATGTGTTCATAGCTGTGAACAAATGTCCTGCAGACCCTTCATCTGAGGCAGAAAACCTGCCAGTGCTCCCTGGTATTTGATGTGCAGGTATCCTCTGAAAAACTGTGCTGTCAGATCTCTCTGTGTGTACTGCCTCCTCTCTACTGCCTTTAAAATATACCAACTTCTTAGTTGTGTCGCTACTTCTTGTTAGACTGTGGTGACCATAGGAGAAAGCTTTAATTATTTTTTTTTTAATTTTTTTTTTGTCTCTCCCAACTGCCAGCAGAACAGTGCTGAAGGCAGCAGCTGTGGCTGTGCACACTTGTATTGGGCACAAATGTCCTGTTGCAGTGAGCAGACTCTCCCAAATGGGCCTCTCTGGTTAGGCAGGTGCAAGGTGAGGCTTTTCCTCTGGCAAGAACATCCTCCAGAGCACTGTTTGCAGGGGAACCAAGCATGGAAAAAGTCCATTCCTCAGCAGCAGTGCAGACAATGTGATTTGCAGAGTCCCTGGTTAAACAAAGTACTGAAGGTTTAGGGCATGAAGAAAGCTGTGTGTGAGTGAATGTTGGGTATATGGTCTGCAGGCAGGCTCACTGCTAGTCCTGGGATTTCTGCTGGCTCAAGTACATTTAAAACCCATCTGGTGTGACTGTGTCAGTGAAATTAATGAATATCTTTGCCAGTAGGGTCTAGGCTGACAGAACTCATGTAGGTGCAGCTGCATTATATAAAGGTGGTTTTGTTTTCAGCCAGATTGAGCAGCAGTGGCTGAAGTGCTTGTCATGCTATTGCCATTTTCAAGTTGTGGAGGAGGAGGACGTGCCAGTGTAACTAATGGGATAAACTTTCTGTGGTCTGGCAAGTCCTCAGTCGCAGCAGAATGAAGTGAGCAGCTCATCTGATCAATCAACCACTCCTCTTCAGAGCCCTGGGAATAGTAGTGGAATCATACAAGTTGCTTAACTTTCCCTTGCTGCTGCCTAGAGCAGGACATCTGAGCCATGGGTGAAGAGATTTATGAAGGATAATAAAATTAGAGAGGAGAGGGGTGTTAGCAGGAGGGGTAGGAAGATGGTGATTTCCTCACAGCCAGTTTTGTGTCTGCTTCTAGGGAGCTTTGTTCTTTTCCAGAAGAAAGATGGCAAAACCTGAAGCTCAAAACTAGAGTATCCAAAGTGGGGACCAAGGCCTGATCTAACTCCACATCCTGTGGTTTTCCTCTACTTGGAGGCATTTTAGCCAGAGATTTTCACCATGCTTGAGTCTTGGTCTTGAGCCTCCCTAATGGAGGGGAGGGATTCAGTTCACCAGCTACCTTAGCAGGTGATGAGCAGAGGATTGCTTTTCCATTTTTCCCATTGCTGAGATACAGTGACTGGGAAGTTGAGCTGCACTGGGAATTGATGGGATGAATGTTCAAACAGTCCCAGGAAGACACACAACAGTTAGTGTTTGCAAACTGCTGTTCTGCAAGTTTAAACCATCCAGAGAGAGGGAGATGTTTAGAAATAAAAGTTAACAAAAACTCACAGAGTTCATTCACCATTTTTGTGCTCAAGAAGGCCTAAACAGATCATCTACCCGATGGTGATGGTCAAATGAGCAAAACATGTCTTGAATGGCAATTATTTTCAATGTGCTAATAATACATAAGTGGTTGTGAGTGGTTTAAAGGTTCCTGCCGGATCTGTGGAAAATCTGCGTTTTTACTGGAAAGGAAGAACAGGTAAAGGTGCCTGAAGATGGACTGCAAGGCAGGGTGGCTTTTTCTAAACCACTGAAGATTGCAAGAGCTTGATGACTTAAGGTGTTTGGTGGGAGTACACTGAGTGAGGTTGCCTTTCTCGTCCAAGGTTGTAAAATGTGATTTAGGTGTCACTTAAATGCTTTACCTGTTGTAATTAACCAGCCTTGCAAAATTTTTCTCATCAATTTGTCGCAGGAACTTAATTTGAGCTGTAAAATATCATTTGTTTTCATCACTTTTTGGCAAGGAGAATTTTATTCCTGAGCTTGTAAATCTCCTCTTTTTTTTGGCGAGGCCAGACTGAGGGAGGAACTTGCTTTCTTGGCCCAGAGGGTGATATTTGGAGCACTGGGAAGGTGTGGGAGCAGGGGATGGTAGATGATGGCTGGGGGTTTCTGCTCAGTGTTTACGTCTCCTGCATTCTTCTACCATCTCTATTTCTCTCCCAGGACAGGCCTGGGAACTGTCATCTGACTGTCTGACAGCTTCTGTGCTGGCCAAATAGTGTCCTGCTCGTGTTCTGCCAACCTCAGACAGCAATATCACACCTTGTCAGGGCTGGCTGAGGGAACAGCTTGAAAAACACATTTCATTAGTCTGAGGACTCTGGGGTGTAGCAGGAATTACTGAATTCAGCTCCCAAGCCAGGTGATGTTTTTGTGGGCTTGATGGGCAGTGTGAGCTCTTTCTGGCTGTGCTTTCAGGCACCAGGAGTCTGTCTAGTGGCTGACAATGTCCTTGTGCCAGGCAAGAACAGGGTGCAGGAAAGGCTCTCTGGTGTCCCTTAATCAGAGGGATAACATGGTAAATTTAGGATAAAAGTTGATGTCTAATTTTTAAACCAAGAAGTGGTTGTGTTGTTGCTCAGGTGTCCTGGCATGGGCAATCCTGCACAGCTGAACATGCCAGCCACATTCTCCTAGCAATCCACTTATCCCACTTATCCCAGAAAGTGTGAGCACTTTCCACACTGAAACCTTCTGGACAGCTGCTAAATGACAATCTTGGCTCTACTGCTCATGTGCCTTGTTTCAGTGGTGGTGAGAAAGGAAAATTAGTTTTTATTATCAAAAATAGTTTTCTTAAGCCACAGCCATGGCTTTGTCTTATCCTCCCTTCCTGTTGGATTTGAAATATATATGAATCATGTCTATGTGCACATGCTGTGTGTGAGATACTGCATTACATCTTGGGGAATGAGGAAAGGTGATTTGGCAAACGTTCATTAATTACCTCTGGCTTTTACTTTTTATATCTAAAGCCTTCAAATAAGTTTTGCGTGTTTTAAGTAAATAATTGGTATTTGATGCTTGTTCAGTGAGGATACATGTTAAGGATCTTGAAGCATAATTTCTTGTTTGTCCTCAAATTTGGAAAGAATCCTGTTCTGTCCCTCTTCTCGCCTCCCCCCGAGGAGGCCATGGAGATGCTCCAAGGGCTGGAGCCCCTCTGCTCTGGAGCCAGCCTGGGAGAGTGGGGGTGTTCACCTCTGAGACAGACCTCAGAGCACCTTCCAGTGCCTAAAGGGGCTCCAGGAGAGCTGGAGAGGGACTTTGCACAAAGGCCTGGAGTGACAAGACAAGGGGAAAAGACTTCCCACTGCCGGAGAGCAGGGTTAGATAGGATATTGGGAAGAAATTCTTCCCTGCGTGGGTGGTGAGGCCCTGGCACAGGTTGCCCAGAGAAGCTGTGGCTGCCCCTGGATCCCTGGAAGTGTCTGAGGCCAGACTGGACAGCGCTTGGAGCAACCTGGGTTAGTGGAAGCCCATGGCATACACTGAACTGCCATTGCCCCCAAACAGCCTGCTGGGAATTTGCCGTGTGGATCAGATCCATTGTTGTGTGTCTTATTGTCCCATCCCTCTCATAATTTGTCCTTCTGAATAACCTTCAAGGCTGTTTCTAACCCCGATGTAGCTGCCAAACCAACATCAAACAGACTTGCAGCTCATGGGCTCAGAAATGCTCAAATGGATGGACCAAACGTAGCAGAGAAATAAAAAGCCCTGACACTCAAGACTGATCTATTGGAGCCTTTGTCTCCATCCCCCATCCAATGTGAATGTTAAAATAAAATAGTTCGACTATCTGAGCAGAAATGGGGGTAGATTGGCCCTTGCTTCATGGGTTTGGATGCTCTTTGTTTTCTTTTTGAAAAAGCTTTGACAGTAATTGGAAGAGACTTTTGCAGTGGTGCTCTGGATCTCCTGCCCTATAGTAATAAATGACAGGCTGTTCTCTTGTAACTAATAGTCCTGTAGGGTGAAGCTGTTGGGTTTTGGAGTGGGTTGGTTTGTTGGTTGATTTTAAACCTGTAATAAATTACAGATAGCTGAGGAATTTATTTCATAGTTTGATTTTTTAAAATAAAATTCAAAGAAAGCTTATTTTGGATTTCCCATATTCTTGGCCTCTGTTCTTTTACCCAGCTTTCCTGGTAGTATTTGTCACAAATGCAGCATGTGATTCATGCGATTACACTCTCAAAGGGCTTGGGAGGAGAGAATTTCTCGAAGTGCAATTATTTTTTGCCATATCCCTGTGGCTGTAGAATAGTCTTAAAGCTGAGAATTACATACTGAGAGCTCTGCTGTTTTATGCTGTGTGTTGGCACTGAGTCAGATGTGCTGGCAGGGCAGGCTCTGTGCCAGAAGGGAGACATCAGTGCTCTCTGTGGCCTCTGTGGTGTGATACCACCTCTATATTTTTGTCTCTTGGACTTCCAAGAGCAGTGGAATGTTGATAGCACTAAAACTCCTAATGCATCTTCACTTCTAAAAATGTATTTGAGTATGGAAAGCTCACCTGGATGTTGACTGGGGAGAGCAACTTCTGACCCACCTGTGCTAAATACTTCCTTTCAATAGGAAAGCAGTGGCTGGCTTGGCAGGGATTTAATCCATTACCATATTTAATGGTCAGGCCAGATGTCTTGTCTTTCCCTGACCAGGGTAAAGGTGGGTTGTATAACCCAGCAACCTCCACTCACACACTCCTTTTTAGTATCTAACTAAGTTGGGTGAGCACACCTGGGAATTACCAGCACACCTTGGTTACTGCAGTGAGCATGTTGCCTCTTTTATAAAGAAATCACAACTATTTGCACTGAATGGCATTTTGTGTAATCCTTGTAGATAAGAGAGAAATTAACAAAGCCACAGAGTCAGCACTGCCCTTAGTTATTGTTTGTTCTCTGTTCCCACGTGGACTGATAATGAGCATTTCTGCCTCATTTAGTCATATGCTTGATGGATATATGTGGGAGTATATATGTGTATCTACTGTCCCTGCTTGAATAGACTTCCCTTGCATTTATTTTAAATTTTTTTTTACTATTTTTACTATTTTATGGTCTTTAAAACCTGACATTAAGGAGAAAATGTTTTGATTAGGCAACTGGGTGGCTTCTATTGCACAGGATGCACTGCAGCATTCAGCTGCCTTTAGAAAAAGCTCTAATCTGGCTGTCAACTGCTTGTAACTATTCTCACACATTCTCATTTCAGAGACTGTGCATATGGGGAGATGACAACCTTCTTTTCTGAACTGGACTGGAGTTTGGTGGCTGGGACTCTTGAGTCTTCCGCTATTTTTGTCCATTTGTGAAGTGTTGATAATACTTGGCTCTCTCGTAGGGCTGTCAGGAACACAGCAGGCTTGATTTGGCATTGAAAAAATGCAGAGAATCTTCTATGATATTCTTGGGGACAGTATTGTTCTGCCAGCTTCCAAAATTGCCAAATGCTTGTAAGACATTCCAAAATAACCAGTGTTACTAGGGAGGGCAGGAGGGAGAGAGACAACTTGGTAGCGGTTGAGCTCCAAGTCTGTGCTGGATTTTGTGGGAGTACTCTCCAAACTTCAGATCTCTGCTGGTCTGTGATGTGATGGTGAAACATGCAGTTGGTCCCTGCATTGTGTAAGAAAGACACATTGTGAACATGTTAAGGGTAAAGGAACTGTGAGGAATTACAAGGGTTGAAAGTATTGATGTGAAAGATTTGAGCTAGCTGGGGTGGCTTGGCTCTTCCTAAGGTGCTCTCTGTGAGGTTGTGTGTTTCAAAAGTCTCAGTGAAACCTCTGCTTCACGGAACAGGACATAGGTAGATTTTGTGACTATTCTTCATTTCTGAGAAGATCTTTTTTGACTACTAGTATTACTATTACTGTTTGGTGGTGCATCAGTGACATGTTTGCAGAAGTGGCCGGGGATGGGAAGATCCTCGTTCCAGGAGATGGTTTGAAAAATCCTCTGAGCAGCCTCGTTTTCTTTTTAGGCTACTTTCATTAAAAACATGAAGTGTTAGCATTCACAAAAAGTGGGATGTGTTGAGATGGGTAAGAAAGTGGCTTGCAGTATCTCTGGCTAGCCCTCTAAAGCAGGTGTGGGGTCATTGTTCAGTCCCATTTGCATGGATGTCACACCTCTAACATGTTTGCCTTTCAGGTGCATTGCGTCCATGCATTTGAGAAGGTAAAACAAGGGAAATGAAATGCAAAGACAGAGCTGTTTCTCTACCACCTCAAGGAAATGGTTCCTGAAGATCTGACTGACTTTGGCTCTTTACTTACTTCTGCAAAGTGCTCATACTCTCAGTCCCCCCTTATATTAGGTGATAAAGCAAAGCTTTTGTTACCTTGTGAAGCTCCTGAAGGTCATGAAAGTGATTGCTCTTCGAGTGTTCGAGATCCTTTTTGCAAATCCTGCCAGGGACTATTCTACAGGGAGCTATTCCATGCCCTCACAGCCTGTGGTTTGATGTTTCTCAGCCCTGACAGATGAATTGTGGCTGAAAAGCCATTGCCAAGGTCTGTTGCTTTCCAAAGGGCTGCAGCAGCTTTGTGCTCCTGGTTGCTAGATTGTTTTCTCTGGGTACATTTGCTTGTTAAGCAATCTTCTGATGGCATCCAGGATCCTTCTTCACGTGCTTGTGGATGCTGTGCTGTGATGGTTGCACCACCTTCTTAAGAAAACTTGGTGCTCCTCCTGGTTTGGTTCAAACTTGCTGAGGGGGAATGGCATCAGCAGCAGGAGTGAGAAGTATTGTTTCTTATTGGGTTTACCCTTGGACCAGGATTGATGAACTGGATTTTAGTTTTGGTTCTGCTCCTGATGTTACCTGGTGATGCCTCTGATGTTTTTGGCTGAGTCCACTGACGTCAGTCCCTCTCCCTGTAGTTTAACTTTTGCTGTTGAACTGTTCAGTTTGCTGTGGAAAAATAGGCTGTACGAGGGATGTGTGCTAATAACAGCTCTAGGAACAGAGAAGTAATTGACTGGGATGAGTATGATAACCTTAAACTACAGCATAGCATGGTACTGATGACCCTGTAGTCATTAGTGTCATATTTACTCTCTGACTGAGATGTTCTTAAGCCAAATTTTATTTCAACCAACAAGTAAATAGTTTTGTTGTTTCAAATGAGAAAAGTTGTTCATGCTTATTACTAAATTATCATTGACTTAAAAAACAATCAGGAAAAAGGATAACGTTGAGTAGAGCAATAGCAGTGTTTTAATTATGTGAAACTCAAAAGATATGTTCACTTTGCTGGAATCTAATACACAGGCTGGAGGCGTGAAAGCTCTGAATGTGACAGAATTACTAAAGAGTAATAGCACCACCCAGGATCCTTAGATTACTGGGTGTTCTGACTCCCTCATTTATGTCATACAGAAGTGAATGCTCTGTGGTTTGGGTTTTGGTTTTTTCCCCGTTCTTTAAAATGCTTTTCAAGCTTAGTGCTTACCGAAGACAAGGCACCATTCAGGGACTGTTCTCAGTGCACCATATAAGTCTCAGGTCTCCAGAGCTCCCATTCTTTTGGATGGCTTTGATTTCCTTCCAGCTCTTTTCCTCATTAACTTGCAGTGCTCCTACTCACTGCTGACTGGAGCAATTCCTGAGCAGGCCCTTGTCACTGGTACTCTGAAGAAAACTTCTAGTCCTGAGATATCTCAGGATATCTTAACATGACCCTTTTCTCTGTTTTGCACCCACTTACAGTGTGAATGTGGTTGTAATTGTCAGAGAATAGCTGGTGCCTGGAGGTTTGTGACCCTTCCTGGGCGTTTCAGAATTAATTACAGTCTTTCATCTACTCCGAGGGTCACATTCTCTTTGTAATTGCACTGAAGTGACTTTCCACTACATTTAGTACATGCATGCAGACATGCCATCATTTGTTCTGTAAGACACAGCCTCCCCAAAATTACAAGGAGTAAGCCTGCCTGCCTTGAAGATGGCATTAGGGTGTTCTCTCTCATTAAATGAGCACAAATCTTCTGATGTGGTCTCGTTGGTTCCCTGTTGCATTTTCACCTTCCAGTAAAGAACAGAATTTCTGTGTGTAATGCAAGGTCTCTCTTGCTGGATAATTCTCTTCACTAGCCATTCTGGTGCAAACTGGAGTTAAGCTTGCAAGGATGTGTGACATTATCTGTTGTGACACAGATCCGAGTTCTGGTATTCTCCAGGGAACAACCTGTGTTCAGTATCCCATCTGCCCCAGAAGCCTCTGCTGTGTTGTATGGAAAACACAGACCTCCTTGAGCTTGTGAGGTGTTCAGTTTGACTGCCTACAACTCTGGCTGGTCGTTCTGCTCTCAGGAGATCCAGGGATTTCTTCTCTTTGCTCACTTTGAATTATTCACTAAATAGTTCCCTAGAAATGCTCCAATAGATGTCTGGGTCAGGTTTTAGCCTCCTGCTCCATGTTTTTCAGGTTGCTTCTTTTGGACCCAAGGGGTACCTGGAGGCCAGGTTAGGTATCACCAGGTTGCTTTTATCCTTGAGGTCTCAGACTTTTGATCTCAGTGATGTCTTTGATAAGGAGCTTTACAAACTTTGCTCATTTGTTTCCTGTGATATGTGGTCAAAGAACAGCAGCCGTTGCTTTCTTTGGATGAGATTAGCTCTTGTAATTCCTTATGATTTTTGATATTTGTAACTGCATTCAATTTTGGTCTGTGTGATGGCAGCTAGAGACAACATTTTTTCTTATATATGAATAGAATTTGCTCACTAACGCCATGCTGCTACAAAAAATTCCCCTTTAAATCCTCTAAGCTATTTGCACTAATCCTCATTACTGTATTTTGTACATTTCTATATTTTGCCTAATGCTGCATTTTTCTCTTGTATCTAAGAAAGTCTTAAAATAGGAATTCTGGAATAGAAAGGATGTGTAAGAAGATTGCAGATTACTGTTGGTTTTCTAGTGGCTGCTGTTTTCATTGCTGTGTTAATGTAGAGGCTTAATAAGCAAGTTTGACTCCAGGGCAAGGCCAAGTGCTGCTCTGAACAGCACTTCCTATCTAGGATTCCTTTGAAATGAAGTATTTGCTATCCTGCCAGCTTTTATTTTTTTATTATTTGTGCCTATTGCATTTGTCAGGGCACAGTAAAGGGTGCAGTCACTCAAAGCTGCTGCCTGAAGACTTGGGGAGATCGGTAGTGATGCCCTCAGAGCAGCTGCTAAAGCATGTTTTGGATATTTGTGCCTAAATCTAGAGCTGTAATGATCCCTCTGCTCCCCTTTGACTTTCTCTTTTATATGTGTGCATTGAACCAAAACCCACTACCCTGTCTCCTGAGGGGTGACTCCAGAATGTTTTCCAACAGAGCCTTTCACTGAAGGAGGGCAGGTTTAGGTTGGCTATTAGGTGGGAATTCTTCCCTGTGAGGGTGGGGAGGCCTTGGCACAGGCTGCCCAGAGAAGCTGTGGCTGCCCCATCCTGGAAGTGTTCAAGGCCAGGTTGGACAGGGCTTGGAGCAACCTGGGCTAGTGGGAGGAGTCCCTGTCCCTGTTCTGGTCCCGGCAAGGGGGTTGGAAGGAGATGATCTCTAGGGTCTGTTTCAACCCAAACCAATCTGTAACACTCATGTTGGTGAGGATATGCAGCCATTGTAACCTGGCCTCCCCTGGATGGTGTGCATAGCTGCTTCCTTTAGCAGGGTATTTACATAGCTAACAGCTTCCCTGGAGAGTTTCATGTTCTTCTCTCCCATTTCTCTTTCAGGCCATGGCCTGTTTGCTTCTCCACAAGGTTCTGCTACTTCATGAACTGAAGCTCTTCGTTACAGAGGAGGAGTGGGAGGAACTGATCAGCAGAAGCATCAGCCAAGTGACAGAGGTAACAAGCTCCAAGATGTTCAATGTACACATGACACCTAATGGGTACTGCTTGCACTAGTCTGGCTCATTTCAGAGCTGCAGTCTGGGTCTGTGCTCAGTGCTCTTAGAGACCTTGTGCCACCAGGTCTGAGCAGTGCCCACCAGGCTGGCAGAATTCTTGTCACACCACTGTGATGTGCCTGCTGCAGCTCAGTGAGGCTGTGTATAGATCCAAGAGACAGAGCTCGAATTTTGGGGAATACACTCATACAGATCAATTTGAGGGGGTTTAAACAAAAAAAAGCCAAACAGCAAAAAAAACAACAACGACGAAACAGTATAGTGAACATTAGTTGCAGGACACATTATGGAAGTTCTGAATGGGATTGAACTTCAGGGCCACAAAGGTAGAGATGAGGTGCAATGGCCTTTTGGCTCCTGGTGTGTTGCAGGCCTTCTGGACCAGACTCCCTTGCTAATACTATATATCAGGGAAACCTTAAAATATATTGGAAAATAATTTGTACAGAAGAAACAGTGAAAGAAATTGCAGGGCTCCTGAGTCAGTGGCAAGTGAAAATTGTACCTGAGGACAGTTTTTGGGTGCAGCTGTTATGTGGGAGATGATCTGTGAGACAGGAGGTGGAAGAAGCAAATGCCATTGACTTGTATTCTTGTGGATTGACGTGGGGAGAACCAAGCAGCCAAATTATTGTTGTGATGTGGTGACTAAACTTGATGACATGGGAGATTCCAGTCTTGGAGTTCCTACATAACTGTAATAATGACCTCTTTCTCTAAGGGTAGCTTTCATTCTTTACTTCTTCAGATGCAGGTTACATGGTAATTTAGGCTATTCTCTAATTTGCAGTGTTGAAACAGAACAATTAGATCTGTTTCTTTCTGTCAAGGAGGGAAAAAAATCTAAGCAAGTTTAAAACAAGGAATTTAAAGATGCTGTTTATAATTCTAGAGAAAGCAGGTAATCCTCGGTTTCATTAAACACTTTTTATTTAAAGATTACTTCAGGAATCCAATGGGTGGAGTTAGGTATGATTTGGTTTCTCAGCTACATAAAACATGCCACTCCTCCCAACCTGGTCATCTCCGGGTTTCTCTCTAGCAGCTGAATGCATGCAGTACTCAGTGATTAACTGGGAAACCACAAACATTTACAATGCCTTTATGTTGTTCTTGTCAGGGAGGGTTTAGCATCTTGCAGCCCATCCAAGATTCTAATGAGCTTTGCTACCAGAGTTTCCTCAGTGCGTCTCATTTCTGTGGTCATGCATGTTTAAAGAAAAATTCCTGAGAAACACTGTCAGTTTGTTTGGGTTGTCCAAGGTTTACCCTGTGGGCAGGAGGCCTCCCATACTGTTTAATGGCAGTGGCATATAGGTGCTGGTTCTCTTTTTGGCCCAAAAAAGCCCTGAGATACCATTTTTACAGACTGCTGGTGGTGTTCATACATGCATGGGTTTTGCAGCTTCCTCCTGCTGCTGCCATGTACTTAACCCAGCTGGTGTGGTGCTGGGACAGCTGCATGTTAAATGTTGCTGTAGTGAGAAGGGGTCAAGGGCTTTTTATTCCACATAACAGTTTTGGTTCATAGCCAAAGGCTGGCACTTGTGCTGCAAGACTTTCTAAAGCTGCAAAAGGAATTCTGTGTCTTTTTGGTGGTACAGAAATGCTCACTTCTCCGAGTAAGAGCTGTAAAAACATGTAGTGGCTCTGTGGTGTAGTAGAACAATATTCATAGTGTGACTGATCCCTTTTGAAGATGTTAAAAAATCTCTTGTAGCAGAAGTCAGAGGCTGGAAACTGAGCACATCTAGAACCTGTAGAAAGTATGTATTTGCCAAAGAGAGTATTCCACCATTAAAGTAACTTGCTGAAGAGTTTATTAGCTCTGAATCTCCAGGTTGTAGTGTGCTTGGCTGAGAGAGAAACTGCAGTTTGGGTAGAAGTTCCAGGCCTGATGTTGAAATTATGGGGGAAGTTTGTTTGGGACGAGCTTGGACTAAAGAAGAGCCCTTTCTGTCGCTGCTGTCCTCACATGCTCCTGCTTAGCTGGAGGATTGGGAGGACATTTGCAGAACTCTGAGTTGCTCCTGCAGCTCAGTCTCATCCCTTTTCTTCTGAGACTTGTTTCCATGGGCCATTCCAGGTCAGCTGTGATTTCAGAGGTGGGTATGTGAGTGGGTAAGATGTTGCCATGTGGGTGCTTCCCTGTGAGAACCTGGACTGGGAGCTGTGGGATGCTGTAGAAAATACTGCCCTGCCTCTGCTTGAAATGTCTGTTTTTATTGTCATTGGCCATTCCTGCCACTATCCCTCACAAATAGCTGTTTAAAGAGGAAAAAATTATAATCTAGAATTTTATACCTTTCTTTGACCCAGGGGGAGGTTTGCAGCTCTAACTGATGTGCACTTGTAATTCAAGCAGAGCTGTTGCTCACAAGGAGAAGGTCACCTGAAGGCTTTGCCACGCTCTGTGTCCTGGGTCACATTTGCAGCTCACAGGCCGTAGCTCTCCAGCTGCAGTGTTGCCATGGCAGGCTTAAGGCTGTCAGTACAAGATATTATCTCCTGGTGTCTGCCTGCTTATCCTGTCTTGCCTCAGGGATTGCCCTGCACACCTGCTGCGATCCCTCGGTGAGGAGCATCAAGGGATGGCTTAGGCAGTGATATGAGCTGGAACTGGGGAAGAACCAATGTGAGACAAGTGCAGTCTTGGATATCGTTGAATTATGCAGGCAAGGCTAAGAGGGAGATGAGGGAAAATCAACGGCCAGGAACGTTAAGTGAAGAGACAGGTTCCCAAAATAGCAGCTCTGGCTGCTGCGAGGCAATGGCTCTTGTGCTTACATAAACTAACTTGACCTTATGTGTTCCCAGATGGTTTAAGCTTGCCTATAAAACATACATCACAGCCATGAGGGATCCATGTTTTCCCTCTCCTTACTGCCAGCGAGGCAGGTCTTGATATTCCATTGGGTACTTTGGAGTTGACTCGTTTGTGTGAGAGCCCTGCTTGCTGTTGATGCTCTTGGCTTGTGCTGCTGGGTCACCTGGGCAGAAAGTCTCATCCACAGCCCTGCACTGCAAAGGTGAGGAAGCAGAAAAATAGCTCTGTCACACTTTTGGCCTCCCAAGTCCTAAATAGTTTCTTTACACAAAGCAGAACCTTAGCTACAGTTGTTCAAGTCTGTTCTAAGGCTGGGGGTCTGGATGGCTCAGTTGTGTTCATAGTATAAAGAAATAGAGTTGCTTCATGTTGTAAGTGACAGAGCTCACCTGGGATGCTGGAACATTTGCCAGAAACATCTTCCTTTTGGAGAGCTTTGTTCCTTATCAGTAGGCCTCAAAGTGCTTTACAAAGGAAATTCAAACCAGAGAGTTGTTGATGTAATGGAGAAAGTATTTTGCAGAAACCCAAGACATAAATGGATTTGGTTTGCTAAAGACATTCACCCCGTTTTACAGATGACACTGCTTGGCTGGGAGCTGAGCCAAGAACCAAACTCAGGCCTCCTGAGACATCCCAGAGACCCTTTTTGTGCATGGACTGTCTTCAGAACAGCTCTGTGTGTTGGGCAGTCATCTCTGTCCCATAGTCATCTCTGCTGGCTGTTGTGAGTTCAGGCTGCCTCGAGTCACACAGTGAGGTAGCTGCAGAGCCTGAGAGGTCCAATTCTCCCATTCCATGCAGAAAGCTCTCACCCAGTTTTGGTGAGGCATCTCTGGGTTTGCTGCTGGGGCTCACACACTCTTTCTGACTCTATCCAGTACCTCTCAATTTCATCTTTCAGCTCTCCTGTTTGTCACTGTAGGCACCTTTTGGTGTTTGCTTCCCTTGTTAGATATATTTCTGCATTCTTTTTGATATGTTATGAAATGGCTGTCTTGGTTTTGGAAAGAGCTTGAACCTGTGCCAATTTTTTAGTGACTCACTGACAGATTTGGGGCAGGAAGTTCCAGGTTCTGAATACATAATTTCATTACCTTTTTTTGTCATCCCTTCCCAAGGGACCAGCTTGCCCTCCTGAACTGAGGTGCTCTGTATAACACCCAAATTATACTGAAGCTCCCAGTTAAGATGTAAAAGTCAAAGGGAATGGGAATAGTCCAGAAAGCACATATTTCAATGGCTGTGAACTTCAAAACAGAACAGCCCTTCTTAAACTGTTGTTAAAACTGCTTTCTCTGGCTTGAACACAGTGGTTTCCTGAGGTTTTCCTTTGTCTTTCTTCTGCAGTTAAGTACATCATAAGAAGAGACAAACTTTACTCTTATTTTTCCCTTTGTCAGTGTCATAAGGGATGGGCAGAGCAGACAGTGTTCTGGTTGGCTATTAGAAACCCAAATGGGATCGAGGCATCCTGTGCTGTAAAAGTGCTGCTAGAATGTGATATACCTCAGTTCAGTGGCAGACCAAAGCTCTCCCAGTCACCAGTTCTGGGACTGTCAGATAATTGCACATAATCCCAATGAGATGCATTTGATGCCTCCATACACTTAGGTGGTTGCTTTGGCTTGGACTGGGCAGGCATGAATGCAGGCAGATGGGGAGTTACATGGCCTGGGAAGGGATGGCATAGATAACCCAAGACCTATTTTCCATATCATGTGAAAGTTACTCTGTGCTCCCTGAAGACTTCTGTTGTATGGCATTCCAGGGTTTTGTTACTATTGTGGAGTTCGGTGAGGGCTTTAAAATAACTATGTGGAGCTACTGAGAACGTGTGGAGGAGAGAGAGATGGACTATCTGGCCTTCCCCTGTAGACATGCCCTTAATTTCTGAAGGGCATCACATTTGATTGTTGATGTCTTAATTTGTACAGAGATAAATTATTAAAGTGACTTCATCAAATCTCTAAAAAAGCCATTCTTCAATTTTTTCACCTTGAAGATTGCCTGAACTTTTATCTGTCCATCTTTATAAATTCTTAATTCATTGCCCTTTCTCAACCTTTTAGCTTGTAAAATGAGGCCAGTAGTGATTTAGCTGATATCTTCTACATGCTTTCAGAATACTGGATGTCTCTGTGGAGTCTTCCTTCTCCTCTGTTCCCTCAGCTGTTCTGTGTGGTTTTTCTCTGCTGCATTTTCATATGGCCTTTGGGGAAAAAAAAATCAGATCTTTAAACTTGGGAAAGCATTGACATTTTCTGTGAGAATGGCTTCTGGATTTTTTTGTCTCCTCCCCCTAATAACAGCCAAAATAAACATCACCAAAAATGTCCTTTATTTACACCCTTCAGCATGTGGGTCTACTTAGTCCCCTGCCTTCCCTTTCTCTCAGTCAGGGGCAAGCAGAGACTTGGTGTTTCCCTCATTTTGGGAGCATTTCTTGATGACTTGTTTGTGTTAGAGATGCAAGGAAGTAAGTTTTGGACATTTATACTTCCAGTTTTCAGAAACTTAGTGAGAGAGAATGGATGGAGGAGGGACTGCCAGTGCTTCTTTTCTGCCTTTAAGTGCTCTCAGCAGGTCAGGTGGGTGATGTGAGAAGCTCTCCTGTGTACCTGGTGTACATGGAGTTGGAAATGGATGTGGCTCTGTGGATAGATGGAAACTGGAGTGAAGAGACATAACTCCTCTTCCCTCCTCCCTTTGTCTTCCTTGATTTAGCCCTAAGTTCTGGTTTGGATTCTATTACATGGTGTATATTATCATGGAAGGAAGTATTTGGGACTGGCTTGCCTGGGTTTTCGGAAGCTCAGAGTTGATTCCTCTTTGGTGTGGCTCTGTCATGTTACTTGGCCTCTTGTGAGACAGAGGGAATGATGTTGGCTTACCTCCTTCCTTTCAGGAGAAGCACAAGCAGAATTACAGGCAAGACAAGGGTGCTCACATGGGATAATAACAAGAGCTGTGAGCATACAGAATACTCAGTCCTTCAGTTGGTTGTCAGGTTGTCCTTAACCTCTCATAAAACATAGGAAGGCTCTGCCCTTTCCAAGCCTCTCCTGTGTGACATGGTGACATGGGAAATCTTGTGCTTTGGCTCACGTACTGGACATGGCTTGTAGGACCCCAAATGCACTTGCTGGGCCCCTCTGGGTGTGATTCCACCACAGGGACCCGAGCCACACCACCAGCAAAATCCCAGGCTGTGCCACTGCTCTGGCATCCTGCATGCAGCAGGATGAGGCATGATGGATGAGGCACAGCTTGGATCTCAGCATTTGGAGCACAGACCTCTGGCACTTCCTCAGTGTGGCTGGGGACATTCCGTGGGGTGGAACCTTTGCTGAGCTCTGTTGCTGGAGAAGAGTCTTTGCCTGCAGAACCCTGGGCTGTCTGTAAGATGTGTGTCTGCAGAAGGACTTGGTGCTGTGTCCAGCCATGAATCTGCATATTAATCCATCAGCGTCTGGTGTGCTGTGTGGGAGGAGGGGAGGGATGGAGGTAGCGCAGCATGCAGAAAGAATGCAGGTTGGCCAGGTTTCTCCAGCTCTCAGTGATGGATCTGTCAGACTGATACCATGGAGGGGAAGGGCTGTTTGTTTTAAACAATGGGCTGGGCTGAAGGACATGCTGGGAATGCATAAATATTAAATGGTATTGGGACTTCCAGCTGGGAACTGAGCTTGTCTCTGGTGGCAGAGCACTCTGCAGCACTGGAATTGCTGCTGTGTCTTGTGAATCTCGGCTGAGCATGTCCCCCAGTGGTCCCTGTGAAAGGGGCAGAGGTGCAGGCAGGTGTGGATGTGGAGACTTCCAGAAACATTGCCTGGCTCCATGGAACAGCATATTGCCATCTCCCCTGCAGGGGAAGTTGGGCACTGGCTGGGACGCTGGCTTTGGCTCTAGGTGGCACATACACCACTTCTGCTGTGTGATAGGTTTAGGGGAGTTTTGGACTTAAAACTGAGCTGTGTGGTTGTAACTACCTGGCAGCCCTCAGTCCTACCTGTGTGACTGAATTACTGCAGATTACCTTGGAGCAGTTAGTGCTCCGACTAACTTACTTCACACTTTGTGAAGATGGAGGAATGCTGTGAAGTGTAATGCGACATGGAACCAAGGCTGTGTCCTGCAGTAGTTTGGATATATTCATGTGTGATACAGGAATGAGGGATTTAACAAAAACCACTGATTGTAAAGATGTTGGCAGTGTGCCGTTCTTGTAGAAATCTGAGAAGCAGAGAACTTTGGATCCAGGAGTGCCCTCCTCCAGAAACAGCCATAGGCTTTTGGAAGCAGTGTGTCTGACATAACAACACAAAATCATCTCTGCCAGCTGAATCCATGCATTATGAGGCAGGAGCTGTGTTGCTGTATTGGCTTGAGATGAGATGGGAGTTCCAGCTGTGAAAACTGCCTCCATAGTTTTTCCTTTTGGAAAATGACCTGCCCAGATCTGCTGACAGCTCAGATGTACAGGCATGATTAACCATCACAGGTATTGCTGAGCTGGAACTGGAACTGAGATATCCTGTGAAAATGGGACTGGCTGCTCCTGAAGCAGCAGAGTAAGAAAAGCAGAAAATGGGAGAAAAGCAACATAAATCAGCAAGTGATGCCAGTGTAGCTGCTGGGTATAAATCTTGTGGTCTCTCTGCTTTTAGTATTGCATCATTGGGTTGTGTGACCCTTGGGTTGGTAATGCTTTCAGAGGGCAGGGAAAGAGGGAGTTGTATACCTCTGGAACAGCACATGGCAGAGAATCATAGAACAGGTGGTTAGACAAGTTCTTCTGGGTGTTCATTTAACCCTCTACCACTGTCCTGTAGCATAGCTGGAAACACACCTGTGCTTTGTGCCTCAGTCTTGCCATGTAAAACAGATCCTTACCAGCCTTGTGCAAGTGTTTGTGATCTGATCAGTGTTTGAGGCTCTCCCAGGGGTGCTGCAGAGGACTGAAATACTACTTCTCTTTTTAAGGCATGTTTACCATGTGTTGCAGTTTGCCATCTGTTACCTAATAGCTTTTGCTTTGATTTTATGATTGGATTGTGTACGTTCCCCAAATAAAATCAGGATAGGCCTGTAAAATGATTGACCTGTGCAATTGGGGTGGCAGAGCTGATTGCATCTCTTGGGAAGCTGAGTGAGGGAACAGAACACAACGTGCAGCCAATGGTTCATACCCTATGTAGCAGGATGTTTAATAATTACTTGCGATTAAGTTAGAGAAGTACTTGGGAAAGCTGCTTTTGATTTCGGGACTCAGTTCCTGTAGAAGAGCCTTGGGATTTCCCCAGGCTTGCCGGCAGTCCCAGCCCAGAGTCGGCTTCTTTTACATAATCAGAGTGAGTGTGTTTGTGTTGGTGTCTCATGCTAACACAAATAACACAAATCCCATGGAAGCAAATAACACAAATCCCATGGAAGCAAATGCTCCACTGTGTGTGCTCCCTGCTGTGGGAGGAAGAGAATGAAGCAGTGCCCTATCAGAGGTACCATCTCATGGAATGCTAATGGGAAGTGCTCTGAGTGGTGAGATCAGGATAGTAAGTGACTCTGGGCTGAGCAGGAATTGGGCTCAAGTCTTTAAGGAGGCTTGACTGTCTCAATCTACCACATATAGAGGTGGTGGTGGCTTTGTGCTTTAGTAGCAAATTTGTTTTATACCCCTTGTAGCAGAAGGGAAAGGGAGAAGGCATATTTTGAGGAACAGTAAAACTTTATCTGAATCCAGCTTCCTTAAAGTCAATCCTTTCTGTTTCTGTGCTAGAGAAAATTGTACAGTCTGTAGGAATGAATTATCTGCTGCTTCTTTCCTGCTCCTTTGGCTTCTCCACTCACGCTCCTTGTTCCTTCCTGGTCTTTGAGAGCTGTTTTAAAGTGATCCATTTCAGTAGGGAGCTCTTTGTTTGCAGAGCATCTAAATTGTACCAGTTTGCTTCTGGCTATTTATACTGGTGGGACAGTGCTTGTGTTTGCAGACTCATGCAAAACACTGCTTTTAATATAGATGTTTAGTCACTAGACCAATGATGTTTTCCATCTCCAGCTGGGAGAGCAACTTCTTTTGTTCCACGGGTCTTTATGAATTTGGTTGTGTACTCCACACTAGATGTATGTCCCAGTTTCCTCAGCACCTGAAAACTTGTGTTCTGCTGAAAATCAGGTGTTGTTTCAGAGCTACAGGACTTTTCTGTTGACTTCAGTAAGATTTATTTCAAACCCTTCAAAGCATCAGGGCAGCAAGAACAGGCAGAGTCAAGCCAGTGTGTTTTAAATGCAGTTGTCTACATCACTCATGTATGGTGAAGAGAAAATGCAATTTATTTTTAACACCTTTTTAATTCTAAAGTGGTTGTAAATTGAAGAGATGAAATGACAGTTGACTTCAGTCTGGCTCCATCTCACAGCATTGCCCTGATTCTTCTTGTCCCGAGGAGCTGACAATCCATGCTGATTTTCTCTTACTGTGAACTTGTGCACAACTTAGCAAAAAAAGGATCTCAACCTAATAGCCTCTCTGAAAGCCATCTTAACCACAAGGAATGACTGTTAGCCTGGCAATGTTTTGTTCTTCAAATTGCAAAGAAAATGTTTATGTAAATCAGCCTTTTTTGTTTATTATTATTTTTATTATTAGGGGTAAGCCAAATAAATGGAACATGCCTGACCCATGGGTTGTTATATCCTACATGTGAAGATTTTTTTTTTTTTCCAATCACACACCCTATATTTGTTTCTCTTTTTACCTGGGAGACTTTAGAGCTGTGGAATTGTGTGACCTTGTAGGTTAATGACAGCTCTGGAATCGAGTTGCAGTGTATCTGTCTGTATCAAGAGAGAGTAATTAGCAAGTTATTGATAGTCAGATGAAGTTGCAGCTTGAATTCCAGCCAGCAGAACGGCTTTCTAGTACAGGGTTTGAGTGGACCATCCTGAACAGGAAATAACTGTATCTTTATTATTTAAAAAAGATACTCCCAGGATGTGGGGCCTGTACAGACAGTGAATAATTCTACTTGAAGGCTGCTGTTTTTGCAGACATGTTGACTTGTCTCCCCACTTTTTATGCTGAAAATGTTCCCTACACTCTTGCTGGGCATCATCATTTTTCTGTTGTGAGTGTCATTACTGAAAGAACTTCCTTTGGGGAATAGATTTCTTACTTCTCCCAGTGTCTGCAAGGATTTTTTTATTTTATTTGCCAACTTTATGCTCATTTAGAAGGAGAATAGTTTGCTGAGTGCTTTAATTGCTTCCAATACGATTGGCATATGGATCTAGGAGAGAACAATGACCTTCCACTGCTGGGTACAGGTTTGGGGCAGAAACTTTTCAGCCTGAGGAACTGAGAATGCTGTGCCTGGAGTGGGCTTTGCCCCTTGGCAGGATTGAAATGTCCAAATTCCAAGGAAAGGAGGGCTTGGCCACAAGTGCAGCCTTCTCTAGAGGAACAGGCTTTGATGGGCCATGCCACTGTCCCTGCAAATCCTATTTCGTATTAGGTGATCCATGTGGGGTTTGCTGTGGTGAGTTTGTCCACACAGAAACAGAGTGGGGAGGAAAAGGACCATGTAAACAGAGATGAAGGACCAGCTGCAGGCAGAGGATCAGTGCCCCTGAGCCACCTCTTTGATCCAGCTGCCTTTTATGGCTATTTTCTGCCCTTTTTGTAAATAACTGGCTTTCATTTGACCTATCTTTGCAGTGATTTTCCTCTAAGCCAGACCTTTCAGTGTCTTGTAAACCCTGCAGCACATAGAGAGAACACGGGAGATTTTCCCCTCTGTTATTTCAGTGAATTTAAACTTGACAAGCCCTGTTCTAGGCTGGCACCTGGGATTTCCTGGGCATAAGTCTTAATGGATTTTTGCAGTAATGCTTTTTGTGTAAGTCCCAGTTCCTGAAGCTGAGTAGCTGTGGTCCCTCAGGTGAGTCTGTGTCTGGCAGCTTCCTGGCCTTTCCAGGATGGGGTCAGGGATTATTGTACCTCTTTTTCTCCAGGAAAACATCTCCAATTGTGCTTTAGTTTAGGAACTAGGGACAACAGCAAGGTTGTGCCTCTGTGGTATTGCTTGCTCTTACTTAGTCCAGTTGTTTCTTAATTAACCTGGGCATCAGAAGCTTTCACCAAGTGCCTTCCTGAGCTTTTCCAGAGTTTGGTGGGGTTTGTGTTCCAGAATTGCTTTGCTGCCACGTGAATCCTGCCACTCATTACTTGTTTTCTGCTTTCTCCTGTGGAGCATGATTTGTTTCCCCGCCTCATATGTGTTTCTTCTCAATCTTCCCATTTAATTTGCAGTGTTTGAAAACACTTGGAAAACCCATCGTGAAGGCTGAGAAAGACAAAATTGCCAAGAACTTGGAGCTGTTAAACTTTCTCCTTAAAACTGTGACAGAGCAGGTGAGTGTGTGACCCAGTATGTGGCAAATGCTGTTTTCTCAGTATCTTTTAAATGTCACACTTGGATTTTGCCATGCGATTTCTACATCCCACCTAATTTCCTACCAAAATTCCTCCTAGAGGGAATGCCTGGTGAATAAACCTGGGCTGCAGTGAGGGTTGGTTTTGTCCCCAGTGATTGCTCTTTCCTCTCCACTGAACCCCAGAGACCATGATTCCCAAAAAGAGACTTAGTAGTTTCAAGAGCAGGAGTGAAGCTTTGTTGTAGGGCTTTGTTTTCCTTAATGAGAAAGTACTTTTTTGAGCATGAGAAAATTTTCTATAGGTGACAAAATATGTCCCTAATGTGGTCTTATTTACTGGAGGAAAACACCACAAGCAGCAGAATTGCTGAAGCCCTGTTTCCTACTGGATAAGCCCTGAGCTCAGACCACAGCCTGTTTCTTTGTGAAGACCTAATAGGAAAGTGGGTGGAGAAGAGAGATTATTTCCAAGGCTCTTGTAGGAATAAATAGCATTTGAAACACCTCTTTCTGCCCGGTTTGACTGAGATTATCCAGTGGGTTACAGAAGAGGGTGCCAGATGTTTAGAAAACAGACTGAAAATGCTGCTGCTTTTCTCCTGGATCGGTACATAGTCATGTGTCTTCTGTTCTCTGCTCCCAGCCGTGGACTGGAAAGAAAAAAGGATTTAAGGACCCCCCAATCCTTTTAATGCCACTACAGTTCTGTTAGACTCGTGCCTCTTATGGCAGAAATTCAAGTTTTCAAGCAAACCCCATACCTGATGATGTGGTGTGACTCAGTAGTTTTTGCTGAAACGGAAGTGGTGCAAACGGACTCAAGGCAGTGGCTTGGAGAAGCCAGGCAGGATTGGTAATTCCTGCCACAGCCTTCCACTAAGGATGGCGTGTGCCCTGCTGCTGAGAGTGCCCCTCCTGAGTTCACTCTGCACATTGCCTCTGCTTGCCCTTTGCAGAAGCTGAATGTGAAGCTGACGGAGGTGGAGGAAGTGCTGCTCGCTCTGAACCAGCTGGAAGACATTGGGAATTCTCCACGGCTCGACTCTCTCTACTGGAATGTCATGCGCTGGCTGAATTACACGTATGTGTGCTTGGCATATGTATGTGTGCTTGGCATCCTGGCATTTTGCCTTGTCTGGGGGTCTGCCTGCCTGTCCTGCTTGCGTGCAATGATGTGGAGAGGTGGGAAGAGAAAGGAGGTCAAGGCAGTGAGCTCAGGGTGGAGTTAAAATTAAATGGAGCTCTTTGGTTGGTGGGGTTGAGACACTCATTAATGCCTGTTTGGAATAATAGCAGGTTCATTGCTCTGTGTGCTTACATCATGGGATTGGTCCTTGATGGGAAAGGGTTGTAACACATGATTGACATGTCTGATCATGTGTTGCCAGTAGAGTAACACAGCCAGGGCCACAGACAGGCATTATCCCACCTCCATGGATAATGCTCATCCTCACAGCATTTATCCTCATTCTGTGCTACCTGTGCTACCTGCACCTTTCTGGTGCTTCTGCCTGTTGCTGGACTGCCTGTCTCATGGATCACACTGTTTCCTGGCTGTAAATGAAGTTGCCCTTGATTTTTGGCATTCTCTCTGCAGGAAGCCCAAGAAAGAGAAGACAGCCAGTAAGCCAACACAGGGAGCGGAGTCGCTTAAGCGGAAGAAAAAAGGCTTCTTGCCAGAGACCAAGAAACGCAAGAATCGCAAGAAAGGCACTCAGGAGAATGGTGTGGCGCCAGGGGAAGATGGAGAACCAGCAGTCCTGGAGGAGCAGCCCCTGGGAACAGAAGCCCCCAAGCAGAAGAAGGGCCTCATGCCTGGTGGCAGCAAAAAGAATCCAAACAAGGGGGTCAGGATGAACGGAGTGGCAAAGGTGGGTGGTGGGGACCTCCCCACTGCTAATGGAGGAGATGCTGTAGCTGACAAGAAGAAGAAGAAGAAGAAGAGGAAAAACAGAAAAAGAAAAGGTGCTGCAAGCGATGAAGCTGAACAGATTCCAGCTGCAAAGAAAAGCAAGGGCAGTGTTGCCCAGGAGACGCAGCAGAAAGAGGGCAGAGCCACCCAGCAGAAGCAGGACAAAGCCAAGAAGAAAAGAAAAGAGAAAAAAGCTGCAGTGCTGCAGGAGTAAACTTCATGGACTCACCCAGGCCTGGCATGGCTAGCATGGCTCAGTAGACTGTTGAAATATCTTTTATATCTATAGTTTTTATGCTCTCCATGACTTTTAAATAAACCTTCCATCATGCTGAGCTCTAAAGCTGTGGATCTGGGTTGTGTGGAAGGTTCAGCCTAGAGCACAGAGAGCTTCAAGAGATTTTATATCCTCCAGACTCTGGGAGATGCCCATTCTCTCTTCACTCGCAGTGCCAAAGAATCCTGTCTCCATGATTTCCCAAGGCAGAAGTGAGAGGCAGGTTTGGATTCCTTGGGGAGTTGGGTTGGATGTACTGGCACTGCTGAGTTACATGGTCAAGCCCTGTGGGAGATTCTAAAGTAGCTCCTAAAGGCTCATGCCTGTCCTGCCCAGGCCCAGCAGTCCTCACAGCTTTTCCAGTGTGGGAGATGCAGCCTCTGAAATGCCTCGGGTTCAGTGGGTTTGCACATGCAAACTCTGGGGTCAGCGATTTGCAATTTGGCCACTGTGGTATTGTCAGTAACTACCATGATCTGGTTTTCTTGGCTTTTTGCTGCTGGGTGAAGGAGGGGTCATGGCCCCCATGGTAGTGCAGGGACATCAATAAATCAGTGAAACAACTGAAATGGCTGATTGATTGGCCAATCTGCCAGGCCAGCAGCCTGTGTGCAACCATGCAAGGCACCTGGAACAGCAGGCCTGCAGCAAACAGTCTGGATAGCTAACTGCCTGGAATTGCATCTGCTTATTTATCCTCAGGCTCCTGAATGCTGGAATGCCATCATCCCTTTGGAGAGTGCCAGGACCAAGTTCTCCCATGTGTTGGGTACAGGTTCTTGTTGAGAGCTGAGGCTCAAAGTGTTTGAAATGCTACTCATGTTGTATTTGCCACTAAAGCCTCCCTCCCCTGATATTCCCTGCCTGCTGAGCATCCTGCTCCTGGATGCCAGAAATGGGTGATGATGCTTGGCCCTGACTCCTCTCCCAGCATCTGAGGGAGCACTGCTAGGTAAATGGCTGGACTCAATGATCTTAAAGGTCTTTTCCAACCTTAGTGATTCTGTGCTTCTCTGAAGGGCTCAGTGCTCTCCTCCCACTTGCAGAGGAGTGTGGTGCTGGCTCCTGGCAGAAGCTGCTGCTGGCAGAGGGAAGGGCCTGGAGCAGGGCTGTGCCTGTCTGTGCCTTGGGCTGTCATCCTGCAGGTGGATCTGTACCACCAGGCAGAGATAGCACTGGAAATGTCATACTGCTTTTGGAGGGAGTGAGAGAAGAGCTGCAAAGGGCTGTGTTTGCCCATGGCTATTTATGTGCCTTTGCAATTCTCTGCTCAAATGACACAGAACTCCTGGGACACAGGGGCTGGCAGCAGCACAGACATATCCCACTGCAGACCCCTGGTAGATGCAGCTTCCCCTTTCCCTGTCCCAGCAGTGATTCCACGAACTGAGCTGCACATTCAAGGTGTGCTCTGGCTTCTGTGAGCAGCAGGTGAGGGCTGGAGTTTCTGTGCCCATAGTTCAGCAGAGAGTGTCCTCCTCTGCCTGCCTTTCACTTCTTGCCTCCACAGCTGGCTGCCTCAGGCACTGTGGTGTTGCTCTTGTGCATGCTGATGAGGAGGAGGTGGCATGCTCTGGACTCTGCAAGTCAAGAGCCTTTCAGATACTGGCACAGATTGAGCAGCTTTCCTTGTGGCCACCCTTGTTGACTGTTGGCCTCCACCCTCAGTAGGGTTTGCAGAGGTCCCCATGCAGGATGGAGACTTGGGCTGCAGGTGTGTGGCCAGGGCAGTACAGATTACACCTTCAGGGGGTGGCTGGTTCCTGCTCTCTGTGGTGCAATTCAGCACTGGATTCACACTGCTAGACCTTTTTTCCCAAAGCACTTATCTGGAGGTGGCTGTAGGCTCTTGACTGGAATAGCTGCTGTTGCAGCCTGCAGAAGAGCCGCAAATTTCTATTCCCAGGTGGAAGGTGTATGCAATTCTTGCCTGTCCTGTCTCCAGCAAAAAGGGCACCTCTGCTCCAAAGGGGCCTGTTGGCACTGGGGATGCTGCCCTGCCTCTGCCATTTACTGCTGAAAGCTGGTTCATTGCCTCATTAAAACCTCAATCCCAGCTAAGCCCCTCCAGCTGTCTCCTGAGTGATGACTTTTCATGTATTATGCAAATGCAGCACACAGGAGGCTGGCAGGTCAGGGCTGTCCGTGTTTAATGATCCAGAGGGGCTCCAAAGGGAACCAGGGGCTCAGATCTGAAGTGTCTCACTAATGATTTCTTTCTCTCTGTGCCTCTAAGTAGGAGATCCTGGGATTTTGTGCCACTGCTGTGTGGAACTAGAGGAGAAACAGCAGGCAGGTGCGGTGGGTGCAAAGCAAGGAGTGAGCTGGATGAGAGGGTGCTCTCCAGGCAGATTAGGGAGGGAACCTGCAGCTGCCTCTAGAGAGAATATCTGTGGCACCCAGAGCCACCATGGTGGGTAAATCCTTGCCCACATGCGGACACAGCCTGGCTGAGCTGCTCTGGGATACCTGCCAGGATCACTGCAGTCAAAAGTTCATGTGGATCAGCTTGTCACCATCATTTCTGGAAGGGCAAAGCACAAAGCCAAAACTGTGCCAGCTCTTTTTTCTGACAGAGAAATGGCCACTGGGTAGTGCCAGATGTCAGCTGTCAGGCTGGAGAGGTTGACTGGTCACCGAAACTGTGGGGAAAAACAAAAACCCACCAAGTAACATTTTAGTGTTAGAGAGTCAAGGCATTACTTTATTTCTGGCCAGGATGTGCAACAGAAATAATTTCATCCACACACAACCCGGGTGTGCAGAGAAAATGATTCCATGACATGTGAATTTTACAAGATTTCCCCCAGATTTTATACAGGCAAAACCCATAGAACTTCATTGGTTTAATGTTCATTGGTCCAAAGTTGCATAGTTTTTAGTATTTAGTTTCCTATTGGATCTGTATTTCTGATGCTAATTAGGTCCTCATTCTGATCTCTCTTTTCCCAGACCAGGTGTCTCTGACCAGCCAGGGGTGTTGTTTGGAGCTGATGTTCCATTAATGGCTGCTGATAGCCCTTTATCTTTTGTGCTCCTCCCAGTCTGTTGAGATGTTGGGTTCATCAGACCGCACCAGGTGGAACTTGCCCTGGAAAGAAACTTAAAATTTCTTCTCCTGAGGCAAAGGTGAAAAAAAACACTGACTCAAACAATTTTTAAACTGGTGTATTTTCCAACAGACTGACCTCTGCCTTCTGTGTTCATGGGTGTGTTTAATCTCCAGCGCTTGCAGAGTGGTCAGTGGGAAAAGGTACAGGAGAGCTGCAGGGCACAGTGCAAGTTGTGCTTCCCTAACAACTCTTCTGCCAATTAAAGTACCTGACTGTAGGCTGGCTTTGATGCACAGCTTATAGAATGCAGTCAGTAATCCACCAAATCAAACTGTGTTTCACTGGCACTTATTTGGGCCTTTTAACAATCACAAAGGTTTCATTTTACTTGATTCATGTCCTGTTGCTCGACCTTTAGGGCTTTAGAAGACCGAGCATGCTCTGACTAAGTGGAAGCCTTTTCTTAGCTGGGCTAAGAGCTCTTTGGCAGAGAGCTCAAAGGTTGTTCTGGATGCAAGGAAACAGCCACAGGCGCTGGGCGCTGAGTTCGGGAAGGATGCAGCGCTGGAGACTGGCCAAAGCCATGGGACAAATAGAGGCACATGGAGTGGTGGGAGGGTGGTGAGGCTCTGGCACAGGCTGCCCAGAGAGGCTGTGGCTTCCCGTCGCTGAAGTGTCCAAAGCCAGGCTGGACAGGTCTTGGACCAGCCAGGGATAGTGGAAGGTGGAAGCTGGGGAGTTCACTGCCATTTCCAGAGCCCAGCCCTGTACTGCT